>CM037851.1:217533865-217602992 GCA_021234595.1 Delia radicum
AATTAATCTAATGATGTGCGCCCCGGTAGGCTAGTTGGTAGCTGCTGGCTTATCAGTGCGGGGTCGTGGGTTCGATTCCCACCAGAGGCACTGGTCTGTTTTCGCTACTACGCGCCGAAGGCCATAGTAGCTAGTGCTCGGTTAGTATATAATTTGTAATTATATGATTATTAATTAATAAAATAAAAAAAATAAATAATCTAATGAAAAGTTTCAATAGACGAAGTCCAGTGACATTTCAAAGAGCTAATACAAAAATTCATTGATATCATGCAGATAATTCTCTCAGTGTATCAGTCCAGCTGATGTTGGCTGAGTTTATAAAAAGTTGATAAAAAATGGGCTAAAGAATATTTTCTCAAAAACAAAGCCGGGAAAAAAACTGAAATAAAATTTAACAGCTTTTTAGATAAATTGAGTGTTTGATTACAATAAGTAACCAAAATTGGTTCCAAATTGTTTAATTTTTATGTTTTTGTTTTTTATTTCAACATAGTGTTGCCTTATAGCGGAAAGCCTCTTACTTGAATTGCGTTAACCAAAAACTACATACTTACAGCTATAATTTCAAATAAGCCATTTAACCGTTAACATTGTCAAAAGATTGTCATCATAACGCAAGTATCTTGGCTTAAGTGTCATAAAATAGCAATAATTCTAATCCCTTTTGTTAGTTTTTTGTATTCTCAAGAGATGAAAAATTATCCTCAAATGTCTAATGAAAAAATATAACAAAATGTTTTACACACAAAAAATTTTATTTTGTAAATTTTAGCGTTTTTTTTTTTTTTAAATTTTGTTTATTCAATTTAATCCATATTTTTCAATTTTTAAATTTTTTTTAATTTTGAAATTTTTTTCAATTTAGAAAATTTTTTCAATTTAGAAAATTTTTTTTGCTTTTTTATTTTAATTTCCACGCTTTTTTTAAATTTTGTAACTTTTTAATTTTTTTTTAAAATTTGTAATTTTTTTTAAATTTGTAATTTTTTTAAAATTTTGTAATTTTTTTAAATTTTTTTTAAATTTTGTAATTTTTTTAAATTTTTGTCATTACGGGTTATAATAATTGGAAGTTATGAGCGCAACAAATTAATTTTCAATTAAATGTTAAAAGATAGTATTAAACTTTTAATTGGATGTGAGTTTGATATCAAACAAAAATTTAAAAAAAAATTTTATTGATAATAATTTTTTTCTGTTTACTCAACTAGTGCTAAAACTCCACTTTTAGCTTTTTAAGTGTATTAAGTTAAGTAAATTTTGTAGAACCGTGTAATTAATCAAACTATGATTTTTTCTCTGCGTATTCACCAATCCCTACTTTAAATATCTTGAACCATAAATTGGATCCTATGATTATGCAGTATAACTAAGGCACTTTTTTATTTCCCATGAAAGCGGAACATTTTTTTAGTAATTCCCGGAATCCCGCTCGAAAAATATATGATACAATTTTTAATTTTAAATCATATTTTTGTATTCAAAGTGTCTTGTACAATAGGGTTACAACTTTTTGCATTTTTTACAAATTGCAAGCTCCAAGTTCCAAAATCTTGTAGGGCATGGAAAAAACTAAGAACTGCGATTTTACTTTTCGCGCGACATTTAAAAATTTCACGGACCAAATGCATTGAAGTTTTGTATATACGTTTATTTTTTTTTTTTTTTTTTTTTTTGATTAAAAAAGTTGATTTCGATTTAAATAAAAAATGATTTTGTAAGGACGATTAATAAAAGCAATAAGTTATTTGAAGTAAAATTTCACTCTCTTTAAAAAAAAAAAAATAATCCTATATATCCTTCAATGCGGAACATTTTTCACGATGGCGAGAAAATTAAATCGCAGTTCTTAGTTTTTTGTCCATGTCCACGATTTTGGAACTGGATGATTGTCGCCAAAAAAAAGTTATAACAACCTAAGATTTTTTATAAACATAAGTTTACAAATCTGTGATTTCTTAAAATTTGTAGTTTTTCTTAAGTCTTAGAGAAATTAAATTTTTTTTAATTGCAATTACTTACAATAAAAAATTGAAAGCTTAAAATAATGAAAAAAAAAAAATAAAAATCACGAAGTATTTAAAAACTAGAAAAATTATAGAATCAATTGAGTTCGACCTAAGAGTTCAGACAAAAACTGGACGTGAGACAATGTTTGGTAATCGAAAGTGTATTGGAAACATTTTTATAATGACGACATTTTTTACGAGCGATCTGGAGTGACTTTAAATGTCTAACTTAAGGTCGAGGTCTAAAATAAACGGTGAAGTTAACTGATTGCGTTGGAGTTAACATCATTTTTTCGTTTAAAAATTGTTTAAAATGTTAACTGCTTAATTAGAAATGTGTTTGAAATTGTATTCTCAAAAGTCCTGGTATTTCCGAACCAAATTCCCGGTTCGGCGGAAACAGAAAAATGCTTGGTTTCATGGCAATCTCGGGACGGAAAATTCCGGGATGCATTCCCTAAGTTTAACTTGTTCTTCTTTCAACTTTTACGATTTTTCCTTTTCTATTGGGTGTAATCAGTACAACCCTAATATTAAACACAACACTAAATAATTGTGTCCTGGGTGTGTAAAAAGTATGTTTGTGATGGTTGTCAAAGTTTGTTAACAAACATTCTTTGTTATAGTACCATATTGTTTTTTTTTTTATTTGGGTGTGTGTGTGTTCATGCTTTGTGTGGCTGTATGTTAAAGAAATTAACATGATTTTATTGACTTGTTCAAACACTTGAAAAAATACACTTCAGATTTTGTTAACCATTGTCATTCACACTTACACACACAGCCAAACACAATCTTTTACAACACATGCAATAACAACAACAACTTGTTCATTTACACGTACACACACACACACACACACACAAAAAGCCATTTTTGGTAACATATTCTTAAGTATCTCTGTGACAATCTGACAATCATGATCAAGTGACGAGAAGGCGTTTTTATAGTATTTTCAAACTATATACTATATGGTTGTTAATGATGCCTTTTATCATCACCAAAAAAAAAAAAAAACAGCAACAAAAATTAAATATGACATTATACCATTTGTAGAAATGTTCATATAGAAGAGAGAAAACAAAATTAGCTTAGAAGTGCAAATAATTTACACATTTTGTTAGTTATATGTAAGTGTGATTGTTAAAGGTGACCAGTATAATCCATTTATAAAAAAATATGTATGGGCATTTCCATACTCACAAACGTTACAGTCGTACGGTTTAATGAGGTAAAAACATATTATATTTTTGAAATTTTTTATATTTTTGTGTAGAATATAACAAGATTTATATTTAGTAAAAATAATAAAACAATCGAACTGCATGATTCTAAAATATAAGCAATTGAAGAGGGTGGCGTGATGTGACAAGAAAATAGAAATTGGTTTTATCGTCTTTTACAAACGGAAAACTCTGCGAATTGCTCCAGACTTTTTGGATAAAACTTTTTTTAATACGATTTGAAAGTCTAAAGTTTGTTTTACTGTTTTCTAAATTAATAAAACATTTTTTGATTTTTTACAACCCAACGTGATATCAAGTAGCATGATGTGACATAAATTTTGTTTTAGTTAAATGTAAAGTAAAGTATTAAAAAAAATGATTATCAATTATACTCGAGAGCTCAATTAAGGGACTATGTATATGTAAGATTATTATTGTTAACTAGTGTTTATTAGAGTTTTAGTATTTTTTCAGAATTGTAAATAAATAAACGCCTCAAAAAAAATGGATTATTTATTTTTTATGAAATTAAAAAAAAAAAACATTTTTGAGAACTACAATGAATAGCAGTAAATTAAATTAATTCAAATACACAAGCCACCAAATTTTCCAACCTTGATAGTTTTCAAAAGGTTGATGTGATTTGAATCCGAACAGATACGACTTTGAGTTGACGTAAAAAGTTTTGTGAACAAACCACAATTTGCAATGTTATAATGTCTCGACTATAGTGAAAACCAGAGATATTTAAAACTTTTGGTTAAGATATCTCGAAAATCGGATGTCAGATCCGCATGCTGCGCATACCAAACATTTAGAAATGTATACTTTATTACTCTCAGGGTGTGGATGTTTTCAGATTTTTTATGGCCGTGTTTTTAGTAGAATAAATAAAATTTTATTTGTGACTTAAGTGGGCCTGTTTTTAATTTGTCCTTTCTCTTATTAGTACGTAAAAAATATATAATTTTAAATAACAATAGTTTATTACTCAAAAGCAAAATATTTGAAAGGTGATGTGATGTGACTATGTGTGAAATTTTATAAACAAATTAACTCTGCTTAATATGTTCCCGAATTTTTTATATTTAATTACACTACTCAAAAAATGTCACCTTTTTGCAGAACCTCCCTTTGAAATAGATATTTTTTATAGACTTAGGTACACTAAGGATATTATGTAGGTAAAGACACCAGCAAATGTAATCAAAAACAAATGAAAATTCACTTGAAGAAAGGACGACTAACATTTCGTTAAATTCAACTAACATTTGTTATTTGTTTTTACTGTTCAAAAAATGACTTACAATTGTAGTAAAACTTATATAAGTAAAAAATAAACAACCATTTACTTTTTTTATTTTTTTAAATAACAAAAAACGAGTGTAAAAAATTTATGTAAAATTATAAAACAGTCATTTGATGTGGTTTGTTTTTTTTTAATAAACTGCAAGATTAGCAAAATATTAAACTTGTTCTGCAAATGACTGACATTTACATTAAAAATAAAGAAACTGTATTACAACCCAAACAACTACAAACTTTTAAAGCAGAAGTTCCCTGAGTGTACGCTGACTTCAAATCTATCATACATTTTTTTTCTCATTTTCAACTTTGAAATATCGCGGTTTGTACATTTACATTATTAACCTCATTTTTTCATATATTTTGCATAATTTTTCCAATTTTAACCAAAAAATTATTAAATAGTATTTAATAATATAAATGTACACAAAAATATGTTTCATTTGAGTATAATCATGACAATGTTTGTTTCAGGATATCTTACCCATATTACAAGGAATTGGAAAATTTTGCATATTTAGTTTTATCCCAATAAATTTTATGTTTCTTAAAAAAAAAATGTATCACGCATATTTGTATTAAAATTGCAAATCCATTTAAAATATCCTGAAATATTTAGAAAAGATAATTTTTATATAAAAAATCTAAAGTTTGTAACATAAATATAAAAACCGCGATATTTATAAAACTACAAATGAGAAAATTTATTTGCCAGATTTAGAATCAGCGTACCTAAATCTATCAGAAAATATGTACTACAAAGACAGGTAAAACTAAGAAAGGACAATTTTCAACAACCTGGCATTACCAGTGAGATATCCTAAAAACATCTAAATGATTATAATCAAATTAAAAAAAATTGATGTAGGTTTGTAATCTTAAAAAATGTCATTGAAAATTTATGCAAAATATACGAAAAATGGGGTGAATGATGTAAATATAAAATCGCGATATTTCAAAAACTGCAAATGCGAAAAAAGTGTTTATCATATATAATATAGGTTTATTAACAAACAACTGTTTCAAATCGTGTTTTTTTTGGCCGCCGAGTAGTGTTATTTACACCAAACTTGATTTAAATTAAAAGTTTTAAATACCAGCTACACGCGAAGTAGAAGTAATGAAAGGTAAATGTTGTTTTGCTGTGACGAACGTGACATTAAATTATCATTCAAAGCAAGTCAAAAATTGACCAATGGCTGATCTTTATTTACTCCGTTTACAGTTTTTGGGGTGTATTGTTGTTGTAACAAATATAGAAGCATACTTCCATCATCGCTCTTAAAGAATTAAATACTTAAAAGAAAATGTTACGGAAAATGAAAAAAGTTTACCAAAACCATGAACGCAGTCCGTTTTATTATCATGGCAACTAAGACTTTTTAAGTTTTTTTTTAATTTAATAAAATTTAATTATTTTGCTTTAATGATAGCAATCAGAAGGTATTATTTGTCCACTTATATTTTTCGGGCAATGTTGACCTTTCTATGGAAGCGTGTCCATATAAAGAATTACGATAATTTTCAACAGTTGGAGGCAAACTATTTAAGCATTTTTTTTTTTTTGTATGACATGAATAACCATTTCTGTATGTGTTACCCGGTGTATAAAAATTCTAAAGACATCCTTGTTAATCATTTATATTAAACGGCGCAAAAATTATGGCGGTTTTAAGTATAAAGAAAATTAAAAATAGTAAAACTACAGTTTTTGCTCGGATTTAATTAAAGTTACATTAATTTATGCAATGCCAAAAAATATAAATATTCACTCAAAAACGTCTTCTGACCCTATCACTATCGACGATTTGTTTGTGGACCCAAATGGGTCCGAAAACCGAATTTTTAAAACATCGCAGGCCATTTTTAAAACTAAAAAATTCAAATAACCAAAATTGTTTTGTTCGGTTTTGTTCTGGTCATTAAATGAATCCACGTTTACGTTTGCGATATACACCAAAAGCCCATTTTTTGGAGATAAAGGCTGATTAAAAAACTAAGATTTCGTTAACAAATATCGCGACTATATTGCCCTGAGTAACATTTTATACAAATGATGATATTTTTTTAATGAACAATATCCTACACAGTACAGACTCATTTCTGGGAATTGCTCGTGAAAGTAGCCCCAAAAATAAGAACTTCTGCATCATTCGTTTTTTTCAAGTTGGCTACAGTAATAATTTAATGGCCATACGAATTTTTTTTTCAAAGCGGATTTTTAGCACTTTTTCTATATTTTGATAGGGTTATATCTCGTATGGAATATCTCTTTTGTGTCTGAAGCAAAGTTGAAGATATTGAATAGGAGAAAAAAAAAATGCGGAACAATCCTACCCGAAAAAAGTGCATCTGGTGCTTTAAAAATCGCAAAATGCTGTTTCTATCTTTATAAACTTTATTTGGCATGAAAATATAAATTCCGATTTTTTTTTTTTTATTTTTTTTTTCCCCCCATTTTTCACCATTTTCAATTATAATTGAAAATGTTCAAAATTTTGTTTCCATGCATAGATAACATATAAAAATCTCATATTTTCTGTGTAAGAATAGCTGTAATATGAATCGGAATTTTTATTTTCATGCAAAATAAAGTTTATAAAGAAATAAAGAGCAAATTTGTGGATTTGTAATCCAGTTATTGAGCAAAAAAGGTGAAAAAGGGGGGAAAAAATCGGAATTTTTATTTTCATGCAAAACAAAGTTTATAAAGAAAAAAAACAGCATATTTGTGGATTTGTAATCCAGTTATTGAGCAAAAATGGTGAAAATGGGTAAAAATGGCCCTTTTTGAGATTTTTAAGGCACCGGATGCACTTTAATTTTTGAAGCTTTTAAGTATAATCAACATCAGCCTGTACCCATCGTTTCTCTCAATTCGTAAAAAACCTTGAGAAATAAACTTAAACTTTAGTAATTTTTTTAAGCTTGACTTTAGCAAAATCTATTTTCTATCAATTTTCGGTTATTTAAAAACTGGCCACCCCTTTTTATGCTTTAAAATTACAAAATATCATAGCAATAATATTTCTTTGCATAGCTTGACTATAATGACCTTTTTTAATCTTCCTTGGTCGTTCTAACTACTTTATATTTGTGTTGACTAACATTTTATCATACTTCACAGCTTTTTGCTCTTAACCAAACGTGTGCATGTGTCAGTTTTTAGAAAACCGTTAGTGGCAATGACTTTGTGGCTAGTTAGTTTAAAATATAAATAGTTTTTTTTTTTTTTGCAACTGCTTTAAGTGTTTATGATAGTGTGTTTTTCAACACATGGCTAAAAGTCAACCACACACATATTCACACACAAAAAAAAAACACACTCAAACACTTTTCAACAAACAATTGCTTTTAATTAAGCTTTATGTGTATGTACACTATGTTCAGAAAATAAGAGGAATTGAGAATTTTTTTATAATAGTACTTTTTGATTTAAATTTATTTATAGATTTAGATAGAATAAATTTGCAAACTTTTTGGTATATTTCTTAAAGGTACCTACTGTTTACGAACCCACCTTCTACTAAAAAGTAGAAAAAGTGCTTTTTACTAAAACAGGCGTGGATACTGGTTTTGCGTTTGTTGGTTGCCTAAACCAGGACATTTTCTTAAATATTTTTAAATGTCGTAATTTGATTAAAAAAATTCTGTTAAAAAAGTTATCAGATGTTTAAACATTTATGATCGCTATAACTGTTGTGAATCTTCTTACGAAATTATAAAGACAAAGTTTAAAAAGTTTTTTAAATAATTTTGGTAGCAAAATTTGAAAATTCGGTTTACTAGAAGCAAAGTCCCACAAGATTTTCGGAACATAAAAAGTATCACTTATTTTTCAAATTTGTATCATCAAAAGTGTCAAAGTGCTCTCTCAAAATGTATAATAACCATAACAACCGGAAATATGCTCTAAAAAATCAATTATAAATATAAAAAATGCACTAAAAATGGTAAATTTGGTCTTAAAACACACATTTTCTTTAAGAATTCGTATATTAAAACATATTTTTCATTATAGTTGGAATGACTGAGAAATTTATTTTAATTGCCAACAGAAAAGATAATAAAAGATTGAATATAGCTAAATCGGTACAGTCTTAAAATAAGAAATTTAAATTTGCAAAAATGGTTTAAACTTCCGAAATTAGTGTTGAAAACCCAAAAAACTATTTTTTATTGCAACATAAAATTGTTCGATAACTAAAAACTAAATCACAAAAAAAATCGATAAAATATGCTATAAAAATATGATTTTGTTTTCAAAAGTACTAAAATATGCTCAAAGAAATAAGATTTTTTTTTTATAAAAAATAAAATGTTTTATCGAAATAGGCAAATACAAGAGTAAAATATACAAAAATATGCTATAACGAATTAATGCCAGAATTCATCAATTGTTCTGAAAAAGGTAAATATCTCATTAATTTTTCAATACGACACACAGGAAAAAAAACAAGAAACAAAATATATCTGGTTGCGCTGAACCAAAGGCTATTTTGTGTAACAAAAATCCGTAAAACACAAAATTTAACAAAAAAAAAATGAAATTGTAATTAAAAAGACAGGAGAAAACCAAAAGTATAAAAGGTTGGAAAAACACTTAAAAAACATCAAAGTCAATATTATTTAAAGCCAGAAATTTTAACAAAAATTTACACGAGCGCTTGAAAATTAAAAATCTAAAAAATTATGAAATACCCAAAATCGACAAATTACTTTTCTCTGGGTTTAAAAGAACAAATTTTCCTAATTTTTTTTTCAACTTTATATAAGTATTTGACAAATTTTTTTTTCAGATTTTAATTGATATAAAAATTGTTTGGTTAACGGTCACTTTGATGACTTTAAAATGAAAAATTCCGGATTTCACAACCATACTTTTGCTGAAGTTAAAGAAGTTTTAATTTGGAAAATTCCGAATTTTTACATTTAAGATCATCAAAAGTAAATAATTTGTAATAATTTGATACACGAGTAATTGTTTTAAGTAGCCTTGAACTCTTGAGTAGTAAATTATATGGTTTTGAGAAACTATAACACAAGAAAAATAAAAATTTCTATGTTCCATATCCTAACTTTTCGGAGAAAAATCCATCTCAGTGTTTCCGTACCACTTCAAAAAGTCAAATCCATCTCAGAGTTCTTGTACCCCTTCAAAAAATGGGAAATTTCCTCCCCAAAATGATATTTTTCAATAGAAAAATGTAAAAAGGATTAAAAAATGAATAAAAAATACTCTAAGTTCCCCCCAAAACCTTTCCTGGATTCGCGTCTGTTACAGCAAATCAAAAATTCGGACATAAATTTCACATTGTGGAGCTAAAAGTCTATTTAAGTCCAAAAAATCATTGGATTATGTCTATTAATAAATATATTACACTGTGTGTAATTTTTTAAGTCATGGCAAAATAACCATATACGGACACCACTACGTGATAAAAGACTAAAAAAAAAAGACCCGTGTCTCCCAATTTTTCCTAAAGTCATCTACCTCTTTTGTTTATGGGCCGCCAAAGATTTGGGGCCTCGGTATCATTTTCGCAAAAAAGTGATAATTTTCTCAGGCTCATATCTTGCACACCGCTCAGAATTTCGATTTACTCTCTATGGCAAAGTTGTAGCTCTTGTCATAAAGAACAAAAATTGCGAACATATAAAATCAAAAAAAAACTTCACCTTCCAGATCAAAATCGCAAAAAACTTAAAAAAATTCGATTTTTTTTTTACCTTTTTTCCCGTGTTCAGGTCCATAGGTAGCAAACCGTTCAAAATTCAAGGAAACAATCAACTACAAAAATTTACCTAAGATCTCAATAAACAAATTTCTAGAAATGAGCCTGAGAAAATGATCACTTTTTTGCGAAAATGATACCGAGGCCCCAAATCTTTGGCGGCCCATAAACAAAAAAGGAGATGACTTTCGGAAAAATTGGAAGACACGGGTCTTTTTTTTTTTAGTCTTTTATCACGTAGTGGTGTCCGTATATGGTTATTTTTTTTCGTGTTGCACTGTGTTATTAAATAGTAAAATTTTACATTTCAATATAAAATTGAATTTTTACCTTCCTATTAGGATTCCCCAAGTTTTTGTTCCACCAATGGTAATAATTGGGATTCTTTTTAAAAATTTCGAAATCTTCATTTAATTTCCTTTCAAACGATACACAGAGGAATATATCACAAAACGTAATACCGAGCTAAAGTTTTGAACGTTCCAGACCCCCGGGGCTCCAATATGACAACCCAAAATGGGGAACTTTTTGCATATAAAATTTTGAGTGATGACAACTTTTTTTTTCTAAACACAACGAATTCTAAACGTCGCTATATAATTTATATTTGCTTTATTTTGAACTCCCGGTGTATGACGGTTCCGCAAAAGAACTAACTAAAATTTTGAAAACATACACTAAAAAAAAAATCTATTATCTCCCAGTGAAAAGCGCTGCTTATCTGCAAGCAGGTTTGTAAGGGAGTAAGCCGAAAAGAATCCCTTACAAACCTGCTTACATATGCTATGATTTTTATATGGCAAATTCCCACTTGGAAGCATTACTTTTGGGCAAAATAAGCGCTGATTTTAGCGCTTATAAAAAGCTGTGATTTCATGGCTTGCAGTAAAATCATATTTCATGTCTATATTATTACGATTAAAAGTAATAACATGAATACACCATACATAATTTATTTTACATAAAATTCTACAGATATTAATTTTTTGTTGTTAAAATTTTCGACATATAATATAATCATTTTAATTTCAGAAACAGTTAAATGACTAATTATTTTTTATTACATACTCGAAAACAGCAAACACAATCGCAAATCACTCGGGAAAACTGGTTCAGATTATTAATAATCCATGATATGAAACTTTCTGCATTACAACCTGCATCCTTATAAGGGATTAGGGTAAGCTGCTTACAACCTGCATCCTTGTTAGGGAAAACAGTAAGCTCAAAAGTTTTGTTTGTTAATTTTTATACGAAAATTATTCGTTTATTTTGCTGCTTCTCAGTATTGTGTAATAGTAAGCACTTACATCAGCGCATTTGTTTTATCCTGCTTCTAAAAACACGAAATTTTTTTACTGGGCTTAAACACTGACAACAGCTTTTAATCCCTACAGCGATCACGAATATATTTTTTTCAGATCTGATTTTAACTTTTTTAACACACAAAAAAATTGTTTTTCACAAAATTGCTTTTTTCGAGGATGGGCCACTCTACAAAATATACAGATTTCAAATAAACTTGGTTCCAAGTGGCGGCCGGCGCAACACTTTAAAGCTGCAGCGAGAAGTTTAAAAAAATTCAGTTAAGAAGTTAATATATAAAAAAATATTTTTTTATTAAATTATGTTTAATTTTTTTTCGAAAATTTATTTTTAGACTATTTATTTTTGCCCATTCTAATAAGCATATAGGTAACAACATATATTGTTATTTATCGTAAGGTGTTTATGTCATTTTTTTTCATGACAGTCCCTTATAAAAATAATGAGATTTGTAATGACAAATAAAAGTACTTGCCACTACCAAATAAATTTGTAGTTATATGATTTTCTACACTTTCCATACAGTGGTATGTAATACATTAGGCTCGTCCTTCGTTGCATGGGCGAAAAATAAAAATGAGATTTTGACTGTATCCCCCCCTTAAAATATTTGTTAGGGTGTCAAAATACGCCACGCAGAAAATCGCTAACTTACCCTAACGTGGTGTCAAAAAAATTAATAAATATTTTGGGTGTACCTCAAAGTGACTTTTTTGCATTTTTAAAAACTTTATTCAACAAAAATCAAAAATTTAGTGTTTGCTGTCAACTATTCCATTAAACACATCTCAAGTATTAAATAAGCCAAGTACTGTGGATATCCGTCCAATTTTTTTTAGAGCATT
This sequence comes from Delia radicum, assembly GCA_021234595.1. Taxonomy (NCBI): domain Eukaryota; kingdom Metazoa; phylum Arthropoda; class Insecta; order Diptera; family Anthomyiidae; genus Delia; species Delia radicum. The sequence continues at coordinate 217,546,315 of CM037851.1, forward strand.
TTGATTCTCGGGGATTTCAAGTTTTTTTTTATTTTTATACATTTTTACTTTAAATATTAAAAAAAACACGTTGAAATCCGCTAGAATCAAAATGCTCTAACAAAAATTTTTGCCAACGGATATCCGTAATATTTATGTTATTTAATATTTGGGATGTGTTTAATAAAACATTTGACAGCAAGAACTAGTTTTTTGGTTTTTGTTGAATAAAATTTTCAAAAATGTAAAAAAGTAACTCTTAGGTACACCCCAAATATATGTGCATTTTTTGACTCCAAGTTAGAACAAGTTAGCGATTTTCTAGAAAAGTAATATTTTTTATTTGAGTAGTTGTTATTGAACCCAACACAAAAATTATATTACATTTTTAAATTTAGACAAAAATTTTTTTTTTTTATGTTTGGTAAATTTTTCCAAGGAGGCCTGATATTCAAGGGCGATGCGGGACATATTCCCGTTACACTAGCACTCTAATTTTTTGCATTGTGAATTTTTGTACCCAAACAAATATTTTAAGAGGGGGGCAGCCCCAAAAATCGCAAGTTGAAAAATAAGGACCACCCTAGTAATACATACTATGTATGTAAGTGATTGACTTTTTGTACCATCGGCAGTTTCTGGCGGATTATTATGCCTTTTACAAAAAAAGTGAATTTATAAAAAATGCAAATTTAATAAAAATAAAAAGTACCTATTACAAAAAGTACATTTTTCAAAAAAGCACCCACTCATTACATTTTTGATTAAAAAACATTTTAAATATTTAGAATACTTTTTGAGTACATTGTTTATGCAATGCAAGTGTATTTAATTGTTTTTATTTTTGTCTACTGCTGCCACTATTTGCTTTAGTTTCTACTTTTGTTTGTTGAGTTTTAGAAATCAAGGCTGTTTTAACAAGTTAACAGTTTTTTTTTCTGGTATTTTGTGTTGGTTTTATTTTTTTATTTTGTTTGCCTAATTTTCAATTGTTTAAATAGTAGTATTTGTGTATATGGATTTTGACACATTTTATTTTTTAGTTAATTCCCAGTGTAGAAAAGCATTACAATATAAGTGGTTATAAAAGTACATATTTGATAATGCCAAGTACTTACAATTGTCATTATGAATCTCATGACTTTTCTATGGGGATATTGCGCAAAATAGTGGCATATCATTACTAAACACCTTACGAAAAATATAGAAAAATATGTGGTTACCTATAAGCTTACTAGTATGGACAAAACTAATAAGTCTAAAAACAAATTTAATAAAAAAATATTTTTTTATTGAAAATTTTTTTTAATAAAATGTGCCTTCACGAGATTTGAACCCGCGCCTCCAGGTTGTTAGTCAAATGCTCTACCATCTAATCTACTCGTAGATCAACATGTTATACTTGATAGATAAAAACATAAATGCACAAAATGACATTACTTCCAGCTTACAAAAAACCAAAAATAAGTGCCCAATCAGAAACTACCAGTGGTACAAAAATATAGTACTGGCATACCACTGGCTAACCGAGGAATTGTAATTTAATTACTGCCAGAACACTTGTTTGAGACGCTTTACCAGCTTTTCCAAAAAGCTCTTTTCCAGTATTTGTTTTACAATAACTTTAGTGGTCTACAAAAAAAAAAACATTGGCAAAGAATTGACTGAGACCACTATGCCAAAGTTAGCAAAAAGTGTTTTCCCAGTGCTATCCAGTCAGAAATTACCAACGGCTTAAAAGTCTAGACACTGGAAGAGCATTTATTTTATAAAAATGATGATGCTTTGTATAAAAAAGTTTGTAGTCAGAAGTTTCCGAGTTTCAGCCCGGCTTCAGCCACCAATTGAAGGGCTTAATGTAAAAACTTGATAAGATACATTTTATTTTAAGGTTGTTTTTTCCTTTTAAACGGTTTAAAAAATGCATAAAATATGAACAGGTAGGACATTTATACTCTAGGCACTTGTAATAAGTGTTAAACAAGACTTCTATCACATATTAATCATTGGATGACTAGAAAACAGCGTAAATCCATAAAAACAATAAATGTGGCTTATCAAGTTTTTACAATAAGCCCTTTAATTATTTTTGTGATTTTTTTGTACTTTTTAAATATTTTTTTATATAAAATTAATTTTTCTTTTGTATGTCCTAACGTTGGCAAGTGGTTTCCAGCAAACCTTATGCTAGTGCTGACATATTTGAGCAGCCACCTGTTACCCAGCAGTTTTCATTCACTTACGTTTTAAGCTACCAACTATTATATGTCGCGTTAGTTCAGTGGTTAGAGCTGTCGGCTGCCACTCTGGCGGCCAGGGTTCAAATCCCGGCGGGACCAAAACATTTATAAATGAACTTTTTTTTAATCTTATTTTGAAAAAAGTATTTTTAGACCACCTATTTCATGGTTTTCTTAACAGTTTGCCAACGTTGGAAATGTTGTTTCCCCAGTGCTTATCCGACATTTTTTTACCATGATGTAATTATTTTGGGATTGGGAAAGCACTTGTTGCCAGCACTTTTACCACCTGTTATAGTGCTTTGCCAACGGTGGTCCGTTTGTCTTTTTCTGCCTAGGTAATTATATATGTACTTACTTAAGTTGAAAAAATAATAAGTCTACAAATAGATTTTGAAAAAATGTTTACATCATTACTTTTTATTTAAAGTAATGATAAAAATCTGTGCCTATGGGTAACGCATTATTTTTTGTATTAAAAAACTGGGAAAATTAACTAGGTATCAGTAAGTCCTTATTAGTCCTTATTCCTTATATAATACAGAGTGTTAGCTGATGTCATTACTGGTAGTGAGAAAAGTAATAACATGTCATTACCGTTTCTACACTGGGTTGTTAGTTTTAAGTAAAAAGTTGTTTAAATCATAGAATATTAAATATTTGTGCTTATGTTATTTTAAATTCTTTTTTTGGGGAGGAAATTTTTATTAGACATACAAACAATATATATAATACATAATTTTAGTAATTAGTAGTCAATATAAATTTCAATGGAAATATTTTGAAATTAAGTTTAACATAAAAGGAAAATAATTTTGTATACTTTTTTTAGAAACTTTTATTAATTTTCCCATACCACAAAATGCAAAATATAAACCCTGTTTCGCAATCATTACATGTTTGTTTGAAATTGTTTCTTCTTTTGTATGTACGAGATCTTCACACAAATTACAATAATTATTGTTAAATAATTACACTACTCAACGGCCAAAAAAAAAAAAAAACTTCGAAAATTCCAAAATATCCAAAAAATTGCTCTCATTTGCAGTTTTTGAAATATCACGGTTTTTATATGAACATCATTTACCCCATTTTTTCGTATATTTTGATTAATTTTTTGAAACTTAATCGAAAAATCATGCAACTTTTTTTAAGAACACAGGTAAAAATTTCAATGTATGTTTATACATGTTCATAAACAAGCACGCATTACATGGATGCATAAATCTCCATAAACGCAGAGAAAAAAAACGGTTGCAATGTGATTGCGGCCACAAAACTATGTTTCCTACAGCCATACATGGTTGGGTCAATTAAATTATTATTGTATCAATTATATTTCACCAATAATATGGGGATATATAATTGATACAATAAAATCTGTCTTTTTTCAGTTATCATATTATTCTCTTGTCTGCAATCATAATATAGTATTTATAATCATATTCATCTCTCTACCTACAATCATATTATAGTTGCGCCAACTTTCAGTCTGTTTTTTATTCGCTCTTTTAGTGTCGTTCTTGCTTAAGATTTTTGAAAAGAAGTTGTAAGAAGCAGTCTGTCTGAACAAATTAAAAAAATATTAAGCAAAAAGATATAAACAAGGAAGACAACACAGTGGTGTTAATTGTAATGGTGATATTTTAAGTGAAAGAATAAATAATTTATTCTCAATGTGGTATACCATGGGAGCCTAGGCACAAGTTAAATTGACACGCATCCCGTAAATGAAGTTATTGTTTACTATACATAAAAGTGTTATAACTAAAAAAAAAAACGATAAAAAAGTAATTTATTTTTAAATTTGTTGTACTCACGCAAAATAAATTGTAAACAAAAAAAAATATTAAGAAATATGAAAGAAAAATTTGAACAACACACATATGCTTTTAAGTCTGTAGTGCGATATAATCATAATATATATGTAATAATCATAATATGGTAATAAATGATGACGAAATTAATTTCCGTGATCATAATATGATAACTAGGACTATAATATGGTTATAGTGCAAATAATATGATTCCTGTAAACATATTATGATCATTATAAATGTATTGTGAAATTGTATTCTTAACAATATTTTAATGCGTACCTATGATGTAATCACATATTTTTTTATATTTCCTTACAAAAAAAATTTGTGCTTAAAAAGAAAAAGATTAGTTTTGCTTTTTTAGATACCAAAATAAATAATTTATGTAAGCATTGCATAGCGACAAAATAATGATTTATGTAACTCCTTAATAACACAAATCTTATTCGTAAGGGCAAAGATAATTTGATTACTTAAATTATTTTAAAATAAGTTTAAGTTTAATGTGTAAATAATTAAATAAATAAATTTATAAACGTTTGTACTATTTAAAAAAACATGCATAACTTTTTAATCCAGCTTCAACAGAATGCTAGGAGAATAATCATACTATGATAATTTCTAAATATTTGCATAACCATAATATAATAATATTTAGATCAATTGGGAACCATATTATGGTAATTAAATTATCATATTATGTTTTTTTTTGTCACAAAAATAATAACATGATTGTCTTAATCATAAATACAGACATGAAAATGGTGTTTTCTATAGAGTATAAAACTTTGAAATGGAATAAAACAAAGAAGAATTTTTTTTAATTGACATGAAATTTACTTTATTCTAAGGATAATTTTCTGGCATTATATTTTAAATATTACTTCTGGCATATGACCGACATTGCTGGCTCGGACGTAGTCTAATCTGGAGGTCCAATTTTGGATGACTTTTTCCAACATTTCTAGCCGTATATTGGCAATAACGAGGCGAATGTTGTCATCCAAGCGGTCAATCGTTTCGGCATTCTCTGCGTAGCGTAGCGACTTCACATATCCCCACAGGAAATAGTAAAGCGGCGTTAAATCGCACGATCTTGGAGGCCAATTCACGGGTCCGAAAAGTGAAACTATGCGGTTATCAAACGTATCCTTCAATAAATCAATGTAACGGTGTCTCATCATACACTTGAGGATTATTATCACTCCAAATACGGCTGTTTTGTTTATTGACGTATCCATTTAACCAAAAGATATCTTCATCGCATACCGTAAAATGAACGTAGTGCGGGATACGTATTTCGAACAGAGCCATGATTAAAAAAATAAATTTGCACAATTTGGAAGCATTGTTCATGTTAAAATGCCAAACCAAACTAAACATAAATCAATTGACAGCTGACAAAATGGCCGCCAGTTAAAAAAGTGTTGCCAACTTAAAGTTATATACCTGTATAAAAAACACCCTTTATAATGCTGTTCGAATATGGTTGCCCCAATCTTGTTTTTTCTTGGTATTCATACATGTGTATTAACGAAACATGATCCTACGTGTTCACATGTGCATTAGGGTGGCCCATTTTGGACCACTTGCTAGAATTTGCCGGGTGCTCTCAAAAATTATGATAAACGGCATCATTACACATACATTGGCCAAATTAAAACACCCTTCGGCAATGGGATGAAATTGCGACGCGATCGCATAAGTTGCCGTAGTGGGTAAAAATTACCTACGTTTGTCATTTTTAATTTTGGAAAAACTATATATTTGCTTTATATATAGTTTTTCCAAAGTTGCTAAAGAAAACAAGCCTCATAAGGTCCAAATGTTCTAATTTTGCATAAAAATTACTACAAGGACCTCCAAAGTTCAAAAAAGCTAGTATGACAAAGACGAATAAGTGTGGATTGATCCAACCAATATTAGTGGTTTATACATTAAATGAAATGTATTTTAAATATCTTAAAATATATGCAACAGGATATAGTTGTTTTTTTAAATCCACAAGGTTATGGCGTTTTTAATAAATGTATATAAACTTTTGTCACTTATTTGTTTAAATGTATTAATAATGCATAGTTTTTATAGTACAAATCAAATGTACATTAAAAAAAAAAGTTTGTAAAGTCAGCAAAAAATTTTGCTGAGTCAGCGAAATTTTAGTCAGGAGGGTGCTAGCAAAAAAAATGCTAATGTCAGCAAAATCTTTTGCTGAAAATTAGCGAGCTGATTTTTAGCAACAAAATTAGTAGATTCAGCAAAAGTTTTGCTAACACTTAGTAGATTAAAAATAAAAAAGCCTTGGTAAAAATTAATAAAATTTTTTGCTGAATTTTAGTAGACTGAAAAAAACGCAAAAAAATTGTAAAAAAATTGTAATTTAGTTAATACATTTGCTGCAAATCATAAAACATATTTTTGTGATTCTTTTAAAAATAATTTACAATAATTATGAAATATAAAAATTTTTATTTCCCCACATTGACGACATGAATTAATTTAATATCTGAAAATATATAGAAATAAATATATATAACATAACAAAAATTTTCTTTCAACTACTTACATCAATGGTGGTCTAAATGATGCTTTCTTTTAAAGGACGCAACTGCCGAAGATAATTATAGAAACGAAACGAAAAAATAAACAAAAACAAACGAAACGAAACGAAACGAAAAAAACAACTCTTTTTTTGCAATAAGAAAAAGGAACCATACAAATCTACCTGAGATGTGTGTCTTTGTCTTTCGCTTTACTCTGTCTACATGTCTCTATATGTTTGTTTGCAATTTGACCACACTAGATTATTAATCTATTAACATTTATTATAGAAATACATATTAAATTTAAATATTTTCTTTTGTCTTTTATTTTATTAATAGACAATTATTTTCAGAAGCCGGTGACAACGCAAAATTTAAGTTGTTTTAATCCTCAATTTTGTTTTATGTATGAAAAAGAGATACAAAAGTCTTCCATGGTTGATTTTTTTATATGTCTTATTAGAGTTGTACTTTTTAGTATAATTTTCTTCTTCTCTACTACATCTTGACATGCCGCGACATCTGCTTCATTCTGCGTATATCTTTCAATCTGGTTGTCGTCCACACTATTAATGTGCTTATCAGCACAATTTTTTTTTAGCAAAATTAATTAGTAAAACATAAGTATATTAGTAAAGCATTAGTATAAAACAGTTAAGTGCTGAATAAGTATAACAAAAATTTTAGCTAAAAACGCGATTTTAGCAAAAAAATTTGCTAAAATATAGTATACCTGATTTAAAAGACGTTTTACTAACTTTTGTACTAACTTATTTTTTTGAGTGTATATTAACTTACTTTTAATTTGGTTTCCAACTGTTCTGCACTTATTACATTTCATTATTGACCTATTGTAAAAATCGATAAGTATAACAAATTGTTTGGCTTTTCTTGTGTAACACAATAAAAAAATGTTTATTAACAATAATCCCTTTGGATCAATTGACACCTTCTTACAACCACTTAATGTCAAAGTGGTGTGTTACGAGACTGCACACAGAGAAATAAAATGCCAACCGAATTGAAAAGTGTATTCTAATGGCAATAACTTATAAATGCAGTTAGTACAACGATATTTACATTAAATTTCTAAATATTTTGGGTGCTGCAACTAAAATTTAGTAGACTTTACCGAACTTTGTTTATAAAACTAACGATAAGTTGTGCCAACCAACTGAAATTTGTAATAATCGAATGTGAATCGTAGTAACCGAATTTCAGTTGGCAAATAGCCAAATTTTTCTCTATGTGTGGGTCTTCAAAATGTTGTTTCATATGGTTTTATATTGAATTGAACTAGTACTTAGGAAAGCCTATCTTTGGAAATAATTCCATCGAATCGGTATTAAGTAAACTAGTTCAAGAACCGATGTTAACGAACCAATGCAAAATTAGCGTTTCTATGTATTTGGTAAGTTTTATAATACCCTATTGGAAGAAATGTCCGAGCTGGTATCAGAACCGGTGACATGGCATATCACATTGCCATGAAGTGGTTCCAGGAAGGTGTTAATTGATCCAAAGGGTGGTTAATAATAATTATATTGTTAATGTTTATATAATTATTATATCGTAAAAGAAAAAAAAAAAAAATTGGATACCAAATTAAAAGTAAGTTAATATACATTCAAGTTATACTAAAAGAAACTATTAATTATGAATACATTTAAAAAATAAATGGCAAAAATAAAAAACGAGATTTACAAAAACTGATTAAAAACGCTATAACTTTAAGGAGTTAAGAAACAACTATATCATATTGCATATCATTTGAAAGATATTGAGAATACCTTTCATTTGATGCATAAATTATTAATATTGTTTTTTTTTTTTTTGTTTTGAATATTGGAGGTCCTTGCAGCCATTAGAACCAAACTTAGGACCTTTTGACCTTTTGACCTTTTGACCTTAAGAGGCTTATTATCTTTTGGAAGTCTTACATTATAATTATATATAGTTATATTCAAAACTAAAAATATAGGGAAATTTTACCCATTTCGGCAAAATATTCGATGGCGTCGCAAGTTCTTCGCATCGTTGTAAGGTGTTAAATTTAAAATGCAACCCCTTATCATAATTGTTGAGAGCACCCAGCGAATTTCACCAAGTGGTCAAAATGGGCGTCCCTAATGTGCATACATGTAGATATTACCTCAATTTTCATTAATGCATTTAGGTACATGCATGCATGTTTATGACCATGTAGAAACCATACATTTAACCTTTATGGATCCATATATAAACAATTTTAGCCTGAAATATAAATCCAAACAAAATTATATATAATTTGAGTATAATCATGGCATTGTGTGTATGTGGTATTGCAAGGAAGTTGAAAATTTTACTTTTTTGAGTTTTGTCCTTATACCATTGTATGCATGTTAAAAAATTTTAATATTGTATCATTTTGCATTAGTGTGTCCCGTTAAAATAAATTTTTTGTAATAGTGCTACAAAAGCATATTGAGGAGCTGACTATAGAACATATAAATAATTTTTTTGGAGACTACTTTTAGGATCCAACTCGTTTTTTGTAACAAAAAACTTGTCTTACTTTTTATCGAATTAGGGCTTAAAAGTTTCGTTATGTAGAGCTTATTATGCGAAAAACATTTACACATTTTTTCAGAAACATTTTTAAGTTTTCAGCTGAATATGATAATAGTAATTACTTTGATTTTTTTCACAAACGTTTCAAAAAAAAAAGCAATTAAATATTATTTGAGTGTTTTTATATGAAATTTAAAAAAATATTAACTTATTATGTACTAAATGAAAACTTAAAAATGCTGTAGTGACCAAAAATTTATTTATTAATATAATAATTTATTAATAAAATTATAATATTAATATTTTTATCATAATATGCTCTACATAACGAAACTTTTGAGACCTATTTCGAGCAAAAGTAAGACAACTTTTTTTTAACAAAACATACTGGTGTCTTATATACATATATAAGGTGGCGCAAAAGTAATCCTCCTATCAGAAAATGCTACACATAATAAATACATAATAAAAAAAAAACATCAGAAGGTTATTTTTGCGCCACCTTATACATATTGGTGTCTTAAAACGCATGTCGAAACCTAAAAGTACCCTCCAAAAAAATATCTTAATATTTTTAGTATTCAGCTCTTCAATACACATCGTTTGATATTAGTCACGCGAATTCGTAAAAACCACCCTTTGTAGGGACACCCTATAGTGCATAAATTACACATTCCAATGAACAAATTTTTTATTAAATTTGCAAATCCTTGTCAAATATCCTGAAATATTTGGAAAAGAACGTAAAATGTTAACAAGTTTTCCACATTCCTCAAATTCCCAAGTAAAATAATAGCTTCATATAAAAATATATTATTAACATTACTACACTCAGGGAACTTCTGCTTTAAAAATATGTCGTTGTTTGAGTTGTAATACAGTTTATTTATTTTCAATGTAAATGTCAGTCATTTGTAGAAAAAATAAAATTTTTTGTAATTTATTTCAAAAAACAAACCATATCAAATGACTGTTTTATGATTTTAAATTAATTTTTTACTGTAGTTTTTTGTTATTTAAAAAAATCAAAAAAATAAATGTTTGTCTATTTTTTACTAACATGTGGCACATTTTTACTACAATTGCGGGTAATTTTTTAAATATTAAAAAACAATTGACAATGTTAGTTGAATTTACTGATATGTAAGTCGTTCTTTCTTTAAGTGAAATTGCATTTGTTTTTAACTACATTTGTAGTGGTACATAGTATTATAAGTGTACTAAGAATTTGCAACCTTTTTAGAGCGTATCTTTGTAACACATATTTTTTACTAGATGTTTATGCGGAGTCCATAATTGTTTTCTCATATGTAGTTTTTGAAATATCGAGGTTTTTATATTTAAATTACATACTCCATTTCCTTTATAAAATTGTTCTTCTTTTATACATTTTTCAGGATATTTTCAATGAATTTGCAACTTTAATACAAAAATGTAATACAATTTTAAAATGTTTTAGCTTACGTACACGCAGGTAACATCTGCTTTAAAAATATGTAATTGTTTGGGTTATAATACAGTTTCTTTATTGTTACTGTAAATGTCAGTCATTTGTAGAACAAATTAAAATATTTACTAACCTTGTAGTTCATTTAAAAAAACAAACCACATCAAATAACTGTTTTATGATTTTACTTTAATTTTTTTATAGTAGTTTTCTGTTATTTGAAAATATGAAAAAAATAAATGTTTGTTTATTTTTTACTAACATTTGGTTCATTTTTACTACAATTGTTAGTCATTTTTTGAACATTAAAAAACAAATGACAATGTTAGTTGAAGTGAAAGTTTCTAAAGTGAAAATTTCTTTAAGTGAAATTTCATTTGTTTTTAACTACATTTGCAGTCGTACATAGTATTCTAAGTATACAATTTATGTTGATAAAGCTAAGCAAGTAATATTTTCAGCTTCCTTGAAATACCGGTAACCAGGCACGTAGCTATGAATTTGTTTTGGGGGGGGGGGGGGCTTTTCGATTTTTTATTTTGATTATATATTTTTTTTTTTTGCACACTAACAGCTTTTTTTTTTATTTGTTTGCTAGATTTTTACCTACACGTAATGGGCAATTATGTATTAATACTAGAAATCGCTTTCTCAGGTCATTTTGAAACAAAAACCTCCCGCATAAAGTGCATTTCCTTAAAATGCATTTTTTAATTTTTTACTTATTGTGTTCATTATTTTGTCTATATAATGTACAATCCGCGAAACACGTCAAATTTGAAAACGTTCGTGTACTTTAAGTTGGATATGCATCGTTATTGTCTAATTACGTTAAATTTTTAGCTAAATATTAATTTTTAGTTTAATAAAAAAAAGGATTATGCGGAAAACTTTTTGAAAACCGCGAAAAATAAAATTGCGTTAATTTATATTTTTATGTGCTAGGGAAGCTAAAGCTTGATAAATGTAAAAAAAAAGTAAAAAGTTTTAACTTCTAATAACCCGATTAAAATTAATATGATGCTTTATATAATCATACGAAATTTAATATGAGTCTTAATACAGTTTTGTCCGAGAAATGGGCATAATAACTAAATAACAACCGAATAATGAAGCCATACAATTGAATACGATTTTATATAGCGGTATAAATTTATATCTGAACTGATACTGATATATACAAAATAAGCTATAGTTGTATCCGGTTTTTGATTTTAAATCGTCATGAAAATCTGAAATATCTGTTAATCTTTCTAGACTTTAGCCACTTGCAAAAGGTTTACAACTTTATAATTTGTAACAAATTCCATAGCATTTGGAAATTTTATTATATTCAAAAATAAAAAATAATATAATGAAAATGAAGATTTTGTGGAATTTATTACCTTCACCATTGAATAACAAACACGGAAAAAACGTTGAAACTAAATTTATAGTTTTAGATTGAAAAAAATCTTAGACTAAATTAAGAACTCATAATGTTACAAATGAAACAAATTTTTTTTCTTTTAAGAACCAGAAAGAAACCATTTCAAAAGACAAAAATTGGGGTAAATTTTGTGTATAAAATTATACACAAAATGGTGCAATTAATTGTACTATTGTATTGATGTAATACATATTTACATCCAAAATATAATTGACAAATTTTCTAGTGTGACTCTGCATAGGGTAATATACAATTTTATCTAAAATAAAATTGTGTCAAAATATATTTTATTTTGCAATGTCTACAAAAAAACTACACGTTATAACACAAAGACTGGTTTAGCTGCTTGATTTTAAAATGTCGCATTTCAAGGAGCGCCAATAGAAATTTGTTTACATTTAGTCTACAAAAAAAATTGAGAAAAATTGAGTCACATTTTACCACATTAACACATTATGCATATCGATCAAAGTTTGAGGCTTAAATATGTTTCGAAAAATTAAAAAAAAATATGGTCTCTGTGTGAGGAACACGAGTCGCTTTAATGGATTTTGAGATATCGTAGTATATATCGTAAAAAAATATGGAAAACTATGTTACCAAACGCGTGCGTAGCAAACCAAATTTAAATAAAGAGATTGCACTGTAAGTAAAGTAACGACTTTTACGGCACACGCAAACTTAATTTTGAGTCTTAGTGGTATCTCCATTTTCAAAAGATATGTCAAAATACACAGAAAAAATCATTGTCAAAAAAATTTCAATTAAACTTTTGTTCGATTTCAAACTTACTTTCAATTAACTGTTTAATTGAAAATGAATTTGGTATATAAAAAATTTTCAGTTTTTGTATCGTATAATAACAACATTGAAACAAATGCAAAAATTTTAAAAATCGCCAAAATTAAAAAATCGTTTAAAGTATAAAATTCGCGTTTCTTTAAATTTGGCGATTTTTTTAAATTTTTTCGAATTTTGGGGTTTATTTTGGGAGTTTTTTAAATTTCTGCAATTTTGAGGATTGTTTTTTAAATTTTGGCAATTTTTTTTTAAATTTTGCGATTTTTTCAAATGGTCTCGATTTTTTTAAATTTTGGGCGATTTTTTTTACAATTTTGGTGATTTTTTTAAAATTTTGTAATTTTTCCTAATAGTAAACAAATTCAATTAAATTTTTAATAGGTGTGAATAAAACTATGTATATGTAATTGAAAATAATAATAATTAGATACAAATTATTTTAGTTGTTACTACAATTGCATCAACACGACCGAATTCAGTTAAACTTTTGCTGAATCAACAAATATTTTAATTAAAACTCAATTTTAGTTTTTTCTGTGTAGACATATTTAATTTTTAGCTTGCATTGTCTCAAAGAATTTTTTTATTTTATTTTAAGTCAAAGACTTCGAAATCTCTTATGAAATGATTTTATTTAGTGCTTTTTGTCGAAAATCAACTCTAACAATGATAGCCGCCCATTTGCAGGCGATGTTTTCTAACGAAATTTTAAGATTCGAACAATATAAATCTGTTTCCTATTTGATCCAAGTCAAAAATAAATATTTTCATATTAAATTTATCAATAACATTGTTACTTTCTAACGAATTGTATTAAGTTTTTAAATTTGTCAAATCATTTCGGGGGGGGGGGGGCTCTAGCCATCAAGCCCCCCCCCCTAGCTACGTGCCTGCCGGTAACATATCCTTAATCAAACACCGATGTGATAATACTCAAATTAAAGATAATTTTGTTTAAATTTACATTCTTAAAAAGAGTTTTACGATTTTGCTGTTGAGTTTCGCAACTTAAGCAAAATATACAAAAAAAAAAAATGGGTGTATGATGTAAATATAAAAACCGCGGTATTTCAAAAACTGCAAATGAAAAAAAACATGTTTGTCAGATTTAGATTCAGTGTAACTAAGTCTGCAAAAAGTTCAAGTTTGTTGAGTAGTGTTGTAAAATTATTATAATTTTTAATGACATTAATATTTAACAACACCATATAAATCTAAGCATAATATAAAAAAATATTAAGAAAAAATACAAAATCTTTCTCTCATCTAGATCAAAATCATTAAAAAAAAAAGAAATCGAAAAGTCTAAAAAAAACATAAAAAAAAATTACATATAAAAAGAAAAACCTTCATCATAGTTAAATAAAACGCAAAGAAAAAGAAACAAATAAATAAGCCTCAAAATTTAACAGATTGCGATGCAAATTATGTAAATTTTTATGTTTTACATAAAAAAAAAGAAAAACTGACACATAACAACATACTTTTACTAACAAGATAATTATTATGTGGCCCAAATGGACTAAATAACTGATGGAAACCTACATGTTTTTAAATTTCTTTAAGTTTTCTAGCATTCAACAAAGGAAACAGTAGAAAAACAAATTACAAAAGAAAATGTACAAAGTTTGTGAATTATTATTTTGGGTTATACATGATTCTTTTAGATGTTACAAAAAAAAAAAGTTTAGATTTAAATCACACTTACAAAAAACAAAGTGCTACTTTATATTTGAAGAACGATGTACACTAAAAAAAAGTTAGTTAGTGTTACACGTCTGTTTAAAATATTTAACTAATTTTCAGTTATTTTTTTACTGACATCGCATTTTTAGCTAAAATTTTAGTTAAATGCTTTTACCAAAAAACTAATGTTGAGCTAATGTTTAACTCATTTACGTTACTACCAAAATTGTGCTGATAAAATACATAAATCGCATGGAGAACAAGTAAAATGTATAAAGTCAATGTCGCAGCTTGTATGCACGAAGTAGAGAAATAAGAAAATATACAAACAAACACAACCATTATAAGACTTACAGAAAAATGCATGCAAGATTTATTTCGTTCATTTAATTTTTTCTTTCGTATACTACACATTAAACAACGGCACGCATGAGCACATAAAAATTGTGTAAAGTAATTTAAAAAATTACTATATGAATGATATTTTTATAAATTTTAAATTTGAAACTGCAGGCAAAATAAAATACGTTGTGTGGCTACTGTACAAAATAATATTTTGATAAATTGAGGATGCAGGCAAAAAAGAAATATAAACTACGTTTTGGTCCGACTGTACAAACAATAAATGCCAGTCTCAGGTAGTTGTTTTTAAAAGATAAAGGGTTTTAGTGATATTTAGCGGAATGTTGGATATTTCTTTATTGTATTTTAGAATTATCTTCATTTGGAAAATGTAAAATTGCGTCATACATACATATGCACACATGCATATAAGTAATTGGGCATTATTATGTTTTGCTGTTTGTTTATTTGCAGATTTTTTATTTAATTACATTATGTTAACGATGTGCAAGTCCTGACATTTTTTTTTTATATGTTTAAAACAATCACAATAAAAAATATATTTAAATTTTAGCAAAATAAATTAACTAAAGTAAAAATTGTATACTAAGTTTTTTAGTTGTTTCGATCTTCTACACTCTAAAAAGTTATTGTAAATTTACTACTATAAAACGAGTAAAGTTTCATGTATTATTACCCAAATTCGGTAAATTTATACATCAGAATGCGTAAAACTATTTTGCGCACACTTTTATATACAATAATACACACTTCCAGTATTTTTACTAATTATGTGTTTACAATTAAACACATTATGCCTAAAAGTAGTATTATTTTGTTAAATAGAATTTTTACGCACAAAGTTTGTAAATATACTAACTTGTAATAGTAATAAATATTTGACATTTTCAAATTGAAAAAAATAAAGCAAATTAAAAAAGCTAAAAAAAAATCTAAAAAAATTAATTTATTGAGAATTTTAATGAAAAAAGAATTGTAAATGTAATATTTGTGATAGTGAATTAAAAAACTTCCTAATGTACCAAAAACGTTTATTTCCAAGTGTTGGCAGCCTAATTGTGGAAAAATATTTTCAAAATATAATATATCTACAGAGCTTTAAAGAATTTAATTCTTCATTCGATTTATTCAGTCGGTTTTTACTCAATCGATTTAAAAATATCGCCAATATTGAAAAAAATTGCCAAAATTGAAAAAAATCGCCAAAAAATCGTTAAAATTTTAAAAATCTTAAAAAAAAAATTAAAAAAAAACGTTAAAATTAATAAAAAAAAATATCGCTGAAATTAAAAAAAATCTCAAAATTTCAAAAAAAACGCTAAAATTTCAAGAAAATCGTCAAAAATAAAAAATAAGAAAAATTCCTAAAATAAAAAAGTCGGCAAAAATTAAAAAAAAAATTGTTAAAATTAAAAAAAATCGCCAAAAATTAGAAAAATAGCTAAAAATGCAAAAAATTTCAAAATTAAAAATAAAAAATGCAAAAAAAAAAATCGCCAAAAATTAAAAAAGAAAGCTAAAATTGAAAAAACGAAAAATATTGACGAGAAATTTAAAATCGTTGTAAATGCACATTTGTCTTTATTAGTTTTCGAAACACAGGCGATGTTCCAAATAAATTCTCTTTTTGTTTGGCGATGCTTTGTTTTCGAGAAAAACCCGATCTAAGAACCTAGCCAATCAGGTCAAAATTTAGGACCGGTATTGGGGTTGAGTTTTGAACACCGGTGCAAACATTTTTCCAGTAGCTCTTTTTTTGTTGAGTTATGGGCGGTAATTATTTAGTCGATTTTTAAAAGGTACATATTTCTAAAACTAATGGAGCTGGAGGAAAGATGGTTGCACCATTATTCAAAACCCAACCCCATTACCCCTACAACGATATTAAATTTCGATTTGATTGGCTAGATTTGTAAATCGCGTTTTCTCGAAAAGTAAGCATCGCAGATAAGAAAGAGTATTTATTTGAAACATCGCCTATGTTTCAAAAAGTAACAGAAACAAATAAATGATACGGACAACCTTTTCCAATTTGAGCTAATTTTTTTTTACCAATTATGGTGATTTTTTTTTTTAATTTTCGCGATTTTTTACTTTTGCCGTTTTTAAATTTTGAAGTTTTTTTCATTTTGGCGATGTTTTTACTTTTAGCAATTTTTTTTATTTTTACGATATTTTTATTTTTGGCTATTTTTTTAATTTTGGCGATTTTTCAATTGTTTTTAAATTTTGTCGATTGTTTTCATTTTTGGCGATTTTTTTCAATTTTGCAGATTGTTTTAAATTTTTGGGGATTTTTTCATTTTAACGATATTTATTTAAATTTTAGCGATTTTTTTCAATTCTGGCGATGTTTTTCAGTTTCACCGATTTCGGCAATTCCTAAATTGTAAATCGATTGAGTAAAAAAATAGATTGAATTCCCAGTAATTGAATTCGCAATGATTGAATTCCCAACAATTGACTTCCCAACGATTGAATTCCCAATGATTGAATTCAATAATTGATAACATCGAATGAGCTAAATTGTTTGTAATTCCCCACTAGTGAATTCCAAAAAATGAATTCTCTGCGATTGATTAAGAAAAAATCATTCGATTTAAAAAAATCCGATTTGATTTTATCAAAATAGAATTCAATCTTTGAAGCTCTGTATATATACAACCACTTATATACAAATATTTATATTCTATTATATTTTATTATTAAATTTATTATTTTACAACACATTAATAAAACTCTTTCTAAAAATTAATTTTTTGTTTTATTTGAAACATTTTTTGGGCTGCTTTTCTCTTTTACCGCAAGGTAAATATACGCATTTTTAGGGGGTTTTTGCGCATATAAAAATGTATTTTAATGCATTTTCTCCGTATATTTACAAGTAAAGCATGTTTTTTTACTCAAAAATTCAGTAAAATTATTCATTTATTTCTAAATTTAATTACATTTTTACGCACTTTCATGGTACATTTACACTCGTTTTGTTGACCAACTTACACGTAATGTGTGTATTTTTTTTCATTTACACACATAGAGTAAATTTACCCAACTTATAGTAGGAGTATAGTTTCCTACTATAAGTTGGGTAAATTTCAACAGAAATTAATTAGAGTGTAAGCTCCAGCAAAAAATTTTGTTGATTTCAACAAGTCGATTTTAAGTTGCATTGAACTAAGTTTCAGCAAAACATTTTATTGAATTTACAAATTTTTTTGCTATAAATCAGCTCACTGATGTTAAAAAAACACTTTTGCAGATATAAGCAATCTTTTTTTGCAAGTATCCTCCCAGCCAAAAATTTTGCTGACTCAACTAGCTAACTTTACGGACTTTTCTTTTGAGTGTATAAAAAAAGGGCAAACGTTTTTTGAAATCATTTTTATCTTAAATTTTTATTTTTGAATAGAGACTTCTAACAAAATATGTTAATAAAAGGCTTATATTGTACATTAGCGCGTCCCGAAAATTTTTTTTTTTAGCTTGCCCCCCCCCCCCCCAAATGATGGGGATTTAGGAGCCTTTTACGGGAAAAATATCAAAAAAAAATTTGAACAAAAAACCAGATGGCTACCGGATCCTAAAGATTGCAATCCTAGTGCATTTTGAAAAAAAAAAATATTTTTGATTTTAAAAAAATTGACGCCAAAAGTTGCGCAATACAGAGTACATTCCGGGAAAAATATTAAAAAAATATACGTAGAGCAATTTTGGTGCAGCGTAGCGTTTTTGTCCAAAAATTTTTTTGTTATTTTCTCTTAAAAGGGTCCTAAATTCCCATAATTTGGGGGGGGCAAGCATTTTCAAATTCGAAAAAAAACCAAATTCGGGACGCGCTATTGTACATGTATATCTTTTTTAGTTTTCACTCTGAAAACAGCACGTAAATTTACTACCATTAAATGTGTATATGTTTATGTAAGAAAACGCAGAATGCTTGTTATTAAACATAATATGTTTAAAAATTTAATTTACACACTTTTTGATTAGAATTATTAGAATTTAGAATTTTCTCGTATTAAACTGCATGTTGATAAACATGTTTTTAAATTTATAAGCACATTCTAAAGAAAATTAAAAATTCAATAAAGTAAATATTTATATGTACGCATTTGTGCTTAATTTTAAATGTAATGGCGTAACTGAGAAATGTCAATATGTTTTAACATTTATATAAATTTTAAAAAAGCAAACACACATATTTGCTAATTATACAAATGAAAAAAAAAAAAAAAACAGGAAATAAAAGCAATAATTATGGGGATAAGGATAAGATTTGGATTTGACAAAAAGCAATTGATATTTATGTGGTAAGTTTTTCGTTGTGCGTTTAGAAATACATATGTAAAGATGTGTATTTTTACATCCTCTAGCTTAATGTTTTGGTTGAACTATGGGCTGGTCATAAAATATAAAATGTGTTCGATAATGATTTAATAATGGGCAATTTATTTTTCATGCAAAATGCAGAAATAGAGTGGAATACACCAAAGAAAATACAACAGGTTATAACGATTGCTTTCTTTAAAAAATGCCCAGATAAAGTGGACAAAATACTTTCACGTTTTAAGGACTGTTGCCAAGAGATCAAAAGGTCCGTGGTTTTTTGAATGAAACACAGTTTTTTTTTCAAAGAAAAAAAATTATTTATCAACATAATCTCCTTTTAGTTCAATACACTTAGTCTAACGTTTCTCCAATTTTTGTATCTTTCCAAGGTCCATAAAATAGGCATCTGTTTGATCACTAATTTCATCGTTGGAGCTAAATTTGTTTCCACCGAGCCATTTATCTAGGTTTGGAAACAGGAAATAGTCACTGGGGGCTAAATCCGGAGAATATGGCGGTAGAGGTACCAATTCGCAGCCCAATTCATGGAATTTTCCCATTGAGAGTGCACACGTGTGCACCCGTGCATTATCTAGATGAAAAAGGACTTTTTTCTTGTTTTAAATCCTTGATTTTTTTTGACATTTTCGGGTGTATTGACCTCAATTGGCCGTCCAGAACGTCCAGCGTCATTTGTACTTGTGCTACCACAAAGAAAGTCAGTAAACCACTTTTTTACCATTGAAGTCGATGGTGCATAGTCACCATAGTATTTATCAAGCTTTTCCTTGTTTAATGAGCACTCGAAACTCACTTTTTTTCATTTAAAAAAAAAATCCACGATGTTGTATGTTTTGAACAGCTGTTACATGCAAAGTAAATGACGGAACTTGCTCAACATTTGACAGTAGTCTATTAACAAGTGGTACTTGTTGGGAGCTAGTGTTGCATTTCATATAACTACTAGGGAAGTTCGAAAAGTCACGGACTTATTGATCCGCCCTTGTAGATCATAACTACTTCGTAAAATATAGAAATTTTTGTTTATTTGACGAACATCTTTAGTGCCCTAATTGAAAGATCCAAAAAGAAAAAGTTACAGTATTGGAAACTGGTTTTGTAGCCTTCATCAATAATTAAAAAATAATTTTAATATCATTTGATTGTTCTGAGCTCCTGACCATTAAGCATATTTTTTGTATGAAATTCAAGGTTTTTTTTTGTAAAAATACTTTTTATTACCCTCACTTTTTTTTTCAAAGTCCTTTGTAAACAAATAGTTTCGATTTCGTTTTTACACATAATCTAACGGCTTTTTAATAGATAACTTGATTCAAAAAAAAACTTTTAAACATAAACAAAGTTATAAGTGAAAATATGTCGGGAATTATTCGATTCACTTCTTAATTCAGTACAATAAAAATAATGATAGCGATTCCTATTCTCACCTTCACCATTCACCTCAATTTTCGAATCGCATTATTTTCCGTGTATTAATTATAAGTCCCATTTTGATTTCTGATTTTTCAGTATTTGTTTATTGTAAAGACGATTGGACAATAAAAAATTTATAATTTTGTATTATTTGAGAGAAATGAGGTTCGAAAACTGAGGTGAATGGTGAAAGTGAGAATAGGAATCGCTACCAATATCTTTAGCCAAATCTAAAAATGTTGCATATATTTATTTTAAATAATTTATTTTGTAAAATTTAATGAAAATTTGTATATTTTACAAACAATTATGATAAGAAAATTTAATACCAAGTTTTACGCAAATAGGAAGAGGTGAAGTTAAAAAAGTCACATTTTCGTTAATAGGCTTTCTGCAATGACTATAGTAAAATTATTTTACATATGAAAAAAATTATTTAAAATGCTAAAATTTTAAGAAAGCAACAACAACTATTTTTCAATTAACGTAATTATTTAAAAAAAAAATCCATCTTTAGGGCAGATTTAAACTTTGACATTCAACCGACATTAATTTTAATTAGCTTTGAAAGTTAATGTGAAATGTCTTGTAGATTAAATAAAACAAATATATATATATATATTAGGGTGGCAGGTATTTTACAAAGTGTGGAATTTCGAGAAGTGCACCCCCTATTTTTTTACAGTTGACCTTAAAAGCATGTGGTGAAAATTTGAGCCGAATTGGACAATTTTAAACCGCGGCACACAGAGGTCAAAGGCTAAATTTCGGAAAATTTCACTTTTTATTCAAAAAATTGCTTGTAAAAGCCATATTTGGCCGAATAATTTTATGAAAATTTGTTATTAAGTTCTTTTATGTTTGTGTTTTCTATAATGATAATTTTTGTTTCAAAACAATTAACCCTCTTATATCCCAGCGATCAAAAATGACCCCATATATAAAATTTTATTAATTAATCATACAAAGAGACCTAAATGATTGACATTTTTTTAGAATTAGACAATGATTTAAATTAATTATAAACAACACATCTGCGGTCATAAATTGATACCACAAAAGACTGATTTCAACTTTTCAGATAAGTAAGTAATGTGCAATTAATAAGTTTCTTCTATTAAATAAATTGTAAAATTTCTAAGAAGCAAAATTAAAATAAAACAATTTTATAGTTCTTGATTTTTGAACAAACGATGTTTAAAATCAACGAAATTTAAAAAACAAATCTGAGAGTACCTAATATATTGCAACACACCAATCCCTCGATTTACCCGATCCATTTTTTATACGATTTCACTTTGTTACGATTTTTTTATGTCTAAATACTTGTTTAGACTATTTTATTAAAAAAACTTTTAACACATATTATCGATAATAACAGTTTAATATATAAGTTAACTTATTTTTAACTTCTTTATTTGATTTTTTAAAATAACGGAACAAGTTTATTGATCTGGTAACATAAACAACAACATTAAAAAGGGAACTCCCCGTTTGTGCATTTATGTTTATTACTTTATATTCAGCATTTGTCTTTTTATCGATTAACACGATTTTCCATACAAACTCAGTAGAGCGTGTACCTTTTGATTTTAAGTGATCTATTTATGCGAAAATGCCGACATTAAGGGAGAAAATTTATCTGATTGGATTTCCAAATCTCCAGATAACAGGCTCTAAGCTACCGTCAATAGGAGACTGCCTCAAAGTTTTATTTTTTAATATAAGATTCACTAATCTCAGTGTAGAAGAAAGTGCTCGTTTAGTTGTAAAAGAATGCTCAATATTTTGGGAAAAGGCTAGCATTCCTGTCAGGCAATTTCATCGAGCTGTCAAGAAACTTTTAGATCTCTATGGTGAATGGAAATATTTATAAATATAAATGGTGAAGCGTATAACATAAAAAGACTTGCATTGAAAGATGGAATGATGGCTTGAATGATTTGTTTGATATTTCTCATAACGATGCGTTAAACATTATTAAAATTGAAGAAGATAAAAAACTATTTTTAAATCAAAAATTAAAAGGGCGCCCGGGAAGCATGCTCGGAGTAGATGTTAAGCTAGTGAAAAGAATGAAAGAATTCAAAAGTGAAATGAGGCTGAGAATATATCCATGCCTCCCTATATACGTAATACAACAAGACGTTAACATATGTATGTGACATCAAGGTTAAAGTTCGTACTGTAAAAGCTTTAAAATATATACACTGGGAGACTTCTCTGCGTGGTAGTAATGAATTTTAGCATAAAAGCAATGAAATTTCACCGGAACTCGTCCATTGAAACCTTTCATTATACTAATGCTGGTTTTCACAAAAATGTATGATAAATCCCAGCAAGAGGAAAGCGCTATTTTCGAAGACTACAAATGTAGTTACTGCTTACCAAATCCAGGTTATTTTTTGCTGGGATATCATATTATTTATTAAAAGTTTGATTTACTAAATGACGAAGTTGCATCAAAATCCAAGTTTTATAAAATGCTTTGTAAAAGTTTTTCGTTAATTATTTGTTCACTTTATAAATAAAAGTTTCCATAGCTTAATGAAATATTTCATTATTTCTTATTTTACACAAATAAAGCAAATTAATTATTTTAGCTAGGTTTTTACATGTAAAAAACATATACGGAGGTTAAGAGCTCGTTATAAATTAAAAATAATCTCGAAACATAAAAAAAAAAAAAAAATTTAAAAAATATTACTTGAGTCAGAGTAAAATAATTTTTTTTAGTAACGTTATGATGCTTGTTAGGAAAACACGTGTTTGATGGAGCAAAATTGATAATTTAATAGGTTTTCTTATTTAAGCTTTGCCTATTCTGGAGGCTACATCTTTTCTAAAACTTCGGGTTCTGATGAGATCTTTTGCCAGATCGAAATACATGTATCAACCTAGCTAAAAAATTAATTTGCTTTATTTTTGTAAATATGCGAAGGTTGGAAGCATACAAATATTCTCGATGTATATAAAAACAAAAACTGAAAAATCTATTAAGTTTTTATACATATATATTATAAAAGTTTTTCTTTCAGTGTATAACAAAAAAAAAGTTATTTAAATATTATTTTGTTTTTTATGCGAGTGACACACATATATAAAAAAATATGTTTTACGCTGTGTTAAAATATAAATTTCTAAAAAGAGTGTTTAAGAACAACTGTTAAAATACACAACATTATGTTTGTAATAGAGTTTTTATATATTCTGAAGGTACACTCATAGAAAAAAGTAATCCAACTTTTTAAGTTTTAAACTAATTTTTAGTTCAAAATGGAATTTGAGTTAAAAAATTTTGCTTTTTTGACTTGATGAAACTCAACTGAAAGTTAACGAAAGTCTAAAAATACTATTTTGATAATCAAAACCAACAGGGGTCGTTGTAATGCGATGTTTGCGTTTCAGTATTTGTATATGTTTTACATTGCTTGAGTATAAAATAGACAAGTGAAGTGAATACGTGGCATTAAAAACATTTATGCCAATTTTTTTTTATTATAAACTAATAAAAAAATAAAACTATACAAAATATGCAATAGATTTTAAAAAAATGTAAAAAAGGGAAATATTTTTCTGAATTGCAGGACTTTAACAAGTGTTTTTGAGTCTATAAAATAATTTACAATGTTTTAAAACAAATGTATGGAATAATTTTAAAAACATATTTCAGTCTTCAGTCTTTGACATAAAGCATTCCGGTATACATACAAACGTAATAAAGGAAATAATAGAGACAGATACAACTCTGTATTTTATTTAACTTTTAAATACAGAGCAGTATATTGTTTATAACAAAAAATTTCACGAATGGATGGCACTAAGTTCTCATGCAAGCAACTAAAAATTTTAATTTTACTAATATTTAGCAAAATGATTTTGCTAATTTCATTGCTTTTCCCTGCAACGTCTTTTTTAACAAATTTTCATTAATTTTTTCTGCTATTTTTACAGACTTATTTTTATGAGTGTATACACCACATTTCAAAATGTGTCTACAAATTACCTTTGCTATAGAAAAGTTAAGTTAACTTTTGAATTATAAAGTCCTTAACAGCACTGAGAGAATTGTCTTCATGATATTAATGAATGTTTTCATTAAAGCAAAGAAAATGCACTGGAAGTCGTCCATTGAAACTTTTCATTAAAATAATGCAAGTTTTCAAAATAGTTCATTCAAAATCTGGTTTCAAAAGAATTATGAAGCTTTTTATTAATTGAACAAAATTTCGGTTCATTTCATGAAGAAAAGTTTCATATATTTGCCCCAAATTTTCTATATCTTTCGTTTAATAAAATTCTCTTCGTTTGTGGAGCTCTCTAATGTGATCAATCCTAACTAAATATCATGACTTATCCAAATAGTTTATCAATACTTTAAATCAATACACTGAGAGAATTATCTGCAAGATGTCAATGAATTTTTTGCTTTAGATCTATGAAGTGTCATTGGAATTCGTCCATTAAAACTTCTCATTAAATAAATGCAGTTTCTTATAAAATTTTATGAAAAATTTCATTTTATTCATTAAAAATTTGAAGCGACTAATGAAAATGTTTCATTAAAAGTATTTTCACTAAAACTATGATGATTTTACATATATTTTTCATTCACATTGTGAAGAAAACTTCATCAGTTTAGTGAAAAAAGTTGTATTAAAACTAGTCCAAGAAATTCCGTCTGTGTACTTTGAACTTTTCGTATTTTTATGTAGTTTTTATTATTACGTTGCGTTTTATTATATAATAGTTATGTGCTAAAATTTCGGATTATGAAATTTATTTCAATCATTCAAATTATTTAAATTTTAAAACTTACTTTTCATAAAAATTTGTGTTTTTTTTTGTTATTTTATTTAATTTATTTTTAATTAATTTAATTCACATTTAATTAAATTTTAATAATATTAACACTTTATTCATGATATAAAAACCACAACTAAACACATTCACTTGCTAAAACAAATTATACTTATTAAATTCTAATTAAAGTTATTTATCATTATGAAAACCAAAAACTTTATTCCCGATCAAAAATAAGTTACATCTCAAATACAAAATCAGATCTCATTTCATATAGATCGATATTTATTCCTATCCAAGTTTATCTCAAAATTTGGGATTTTCAGTTATATCAGATTAGATACCTCAAATATATAACCAGATTAAGTTAGATCAAAATGGATCTCAAAATTGGGTGATCCAAAAATATCTACTTTTAGATGCTGATGGATCTCAAAATATCCTATGGTATGAATTTAAATCTGCTTGGATATAATTATATATAAAAAGGTAAGTAGTTTTTTGTATCTAGAATGAGGTATTTTGAGATTAAATTGGATTTACTGATATTCCATGTCATATATTATTTTTAATAAAAATATATAAAAAAAAATTTAAGAACAATAATTTGGACATTTGCGCATATATAATTATATATTGCAATATATAATTAGGTTTAATACGCATGGAAAGTATTAATTATGTTGGGCCATATATAATCATATCGGAAACTATATTGTTAATCTTAATGTCATATATAATTGTATTATTCATATGGCACCATATCTAATCATATCTTATATAACACTTAAATTATAAATTATATAACTGGTTAAAAAGTTTAATACAATTATATCTCATTTGATAAGTTCAGGCATATGAACACATGGAAATTGGTCCGAAAAACGGGTCATCTACATGTATCTACTTATATCAAATTAAATATAATTTTATACACTTTTATCCGAGATTAGTCTATATCCGAGACATCTAATCTAATTAGATATAAAAATGTCTAATTTTATAAAAATTAAGCCGGTATTAGGTATGCTTTTTGTAACTTTTAGTTATGCTTGAAAGTATTTAATTTGAAAATTCAAATTTCTAGAAATCGACAATTTTGAAGACCCAATTTTTAACGAAATATAACGAAATTTTTATCCAGAATAAATTTAGTGTCTCAAAAATGTACCCATTATATAATTTGAAATTATATTAAAGCACTTGCAACTGATTTCGATATAAAATTTATATGGTTATATGTGAAGCCATATGTAGTAAAGGCTTAACTTGCAGACAACTTAATTTGTTTTTGAACTTTACCAAAATATGTATCTGATTATATATAATGCTATATAAAATTATAAGGAAAATATTTTCAGTATGACGTCACATATAGTTTAATATGCCTTATCATGGGATCATATATAATCATATCGATTACTACATATATTTGAATTATTATTATATGACTTATGTAGTTATATATGGAGTAATATTTGGAGACATACAATAATATCAAGAACCATAACAAAAATTCTCAATAAAAATTATCAAATGTATTTGTATATAATGATATAAGCCGTAATGTGACTACATACAAAGTCAGATATGACTTAATCATACTATATATGACAAGATATAATTATTTTTTTCCGAGTAGTTTATATGTTACCATATGTGATTAGATATCGTGTTATATATGAGTATGTATTATTATATATGGCAATATCTCATATCTCATTATTTATAGCATATATGCTTAATATCTGATTTTATAAAGGTCAATAGTTAATATGTTACCACATACTAAATATATAATAATATATGGATATGCATGACATCATATAAAATGACATATTATAATAAATTTTAAGATAAAAAAACATAAGACCATATATAATTTTTTTGTTCGGGTTTTGAAACATAAAATGCCAAAATCTATAAAAGAGTTTGAAAATAATAAATAAAACCACACAAAAAAACACAGACATTAAAAAAGAAATTTAAATTAACACTTGTTTTAATGTTTATAATAAATAAATATTTGTTTTAAATTTATTTTTGATTTGACGCATTTAAAAATTAAAAAATTTTATTAAAAAATATGTGAAAAAACAATAGTCTATGACATTGCGTTGTATAATAAATATTGTTCCCCTTTATTAATGAAACTTCATCATTGAGTACATGATACTTTTATTAAATACAATTATATTTTTTTTATAAAATTATATGAAAACTTGCATTACCTTAATAAAAAGTTTCAATGGACGAATTCCTGTGAAAATTCATTGATTCAATCGTAAAAAAAATTGTAACAATTTATTTGAAAAAATCAATCAATTGATGGGTACACGAGGGTGGATCCATAAGTCCGTGACTTTTCGAACTTCTCTCGTAGTTATATGAAATGCAACACTGCTCCCATCAAGTACCACCTGTTAATAGACTACTGTCAAATTTTGAGCAAGTTCCGTCATTTACTTTGCGTTTAACAGCTGTTCAAAACATACAACCTTGTGGATTTTTTTAAAAATGGAAAAAATGTGAATTTCGAGCGTGCATTAAACATTATTTTTTGCAAAAAAAAAACCCTCAATCAAACCAAGGAAAAGCTTGATAAATACTATGGGGATTCTGCACCATCAATTTCAATGATAAAAAAAGTGGTTTACTGACATTCGTTGTGGTCGCACAAGTACAAATGACGCTGAACGTTGTGGACGGTCAATTGAGGTCAATAGACCAGAAAATGTCGAAAAAAATCCACAATATGGTGTTGGCCGATCGAAGAATAAAAGTGCGTGAGATTGTTGATGACATATTCATTTCATACGGCAGTGTGGTTTCGATTTTTAATGATCAGTTGGGTTTAAGATAGCTGTATGCAAGATTGTTGCCGAGTTTGTTCTCAAATGACCATAAACGTAATCGTGTGACAACTTCAAATTATTGTATGGAGTTGTTTAACCGCAATTCGAATGAGTTTTTTCGGCGTTTTGTAACTGTAGATAAAACATGTATCCATTACAACACTCCGGAGACCAAGCAGCAGTCTAAACAATTGGTTTCTCCGGGTGAGCCGGCTCCAAAGAAGGCCAAGGTAAGTTTGTCGGCCAATAAGGTGATGGCAACAGCTTTTTTGGGATGCACGCGGTATAATCCACATCGATTACCTTCAAAAGGGAAAAACAATGAACGGCGAATATTATGCCAACTTATTAGACCGATGTAATGAGGATTTAAAAAAACGACCCCATATGGCCTAGAAAAAAGTTCTTTTTCTAGTCTCAGTCTCAGTCTCAATGTCAAAATTCCATGAATTGGGCTACGAATTGGTACCACATCCGCCATATTTTCCGGATTTAGCCCCCAGTGACTATTTCCTATTTCCAAATCTAAACAAATGGCTCGGTGGAAAGAGATTTAGCTCCATTTGGAAGGGATACAAAAATTGTAGAAACGTTGGACTAAGTGTATTGAGCTAAAAGAAGATAATGTTGAAAAATAATTTTTTTTTTTTGCAAAAAAAAACTGTTTCATTCAAAAAGTCACGGACTTTTCGATCCGCACTCGTACTTTCATAAATTAATTTATAAAAAATCCTTATTTTTTACTTTTGATTTGCATGTTGATGAGAAAACATAAAACTATATATCCGTACCAAAAGTTAGATCACCATGTTTATATAAATTTTGAAAATTTTACCGATCGAAGCGTACAAAGACAGAATAATAATGAAATTTCTTAGTAAATCAATGAAACTATTCTTCACAAAATAAATTTAACATTTTCTGAGAACTAATGAAAATCTTCATACTTTTTATGAAACTAATTTTATAACAAGACCTCTTCATTGAATGTCTGCAACTTTTTTTAATAAAATTATATTTTTCATGCGATTTCATAAAAACTTGCATTAACTTAATTAAAAGTCGCAATTGACGAAGTTTAATTTCATTCATAAAATTTTTAAAATATCTACTTCAAGGATTCATATTTTGTCAAAGTTTGAACTTTATAGGGAGTTTAGATAACAAAATTAATCTACTTGATTAATCCACATTTTAATATTCCTCGATTACATATGCATGTTTTTGGCATTTAAAATGTGGCGCCGTTAGTGATCCGTCATAAGAGGATCAAGGAAAATCTTTTTTTTTTTATGGAAGCGTCTTAACATTAATTGTTGTCAGAAATTATATTAAAACACAGCGTTGCAGACAATTAGTAGTATGAATTCACGGTTGCTTAGCAATAGCAAGCAGAGGAAAAGTTAGATTAGATTAATCAAAAAGATAAAAAACGGATTTGTTTAGTGCTTGATTAAGCAGTAAAAAACTCCCTATTAGCTGCTAATATTTTTACTACACAGAAAAAAATTTTGTCAATAAAATTTCATTTAAACTTTTGTTTGATTTCAAACTCACTTTCAATTAAAAATTTAATAACTTTTATTATAAAGTGATACAAAAAAGAATCAAGTTGAAATACCTGGGAAGTGATACCAATTTTTTGCACTCACAAGAACTTTCCCATAAATAATCAACAGTTATTTAAAAATTGAATCGGTAAAGTTGTTTTAAAGTTAAATTACTAAAGAAATAAATTTTTTAACTTTCTGTCTGTTATTCAATAAACAAAAACCGGACTTTCGGTAATAGTTAAAATATTTAGTTAAAATTTAAATAAACGAAAACAATCTATTGATTTAATCGATTTTGTCAATTAATTTTTCAACAGTTGAAAATAAAATAAAAAAAAAAATTGTTTTAAACGAACAGTAAGTAGTCAGTTTCAGTTAATTTAGTGTGTATATTCAGTAGTCTTTACGGAAAAAATATTGTGAGTGTGGTTGTCGAGCACAACAAGAATCTGTTTTTGAAATTTGTCAAGCACCTACAAAATCTTCAGTTACGGTTAAAAACCGGATTTTCGTACCTTTATGCACTTATAAGCCGGTAACTTTAATCCGTAACTCATCCGATTTTAAGTTTAGAAAGAAGAAAGTGAGACCTTTCGAGTGGTATATATATTATTTAAGTTACGTAGAGAAATCTGTGTGAATTTCTTCAGTGAACACTTTTTTTTAATTTCGCCATTTTTCAAATGTAGAGACGTTTTTAAAAAGTATATTGAAAAAATAAAACTTTATATTCCCTTACAGCTCCGAAAGCACATGAAAGTGTTTAAAATTGTCGATAATTTTCACCACAGGTGCATGTAATGGATAACTTCAATGTTTCCCTTCTAAACAAAGAATCAATAACTAAAAACTTTTTTCCAACAATTTTTTCAAAGTTTTGGATCATTTTGAACCACTAGTGCACAGAAAAATATAATTCCCTACTTTTTTCAATTAAATCGATATGTTGACCATTTTAAAAGCTGTCAGTTAAAAATTAATTGAATCAATTAAATTTTTGTTCAAATTCGGAATTTGATTTACATATTTTTATACTATCGCTCAAAACATATTGTTGTTTTTTGTAATATTTTTATATATGTAGTTGTTTTTTTTATAAATGTTTATGTATAAGTAATAAATATTTTAAATCCATTTTAATTAGATTTTATTAATTTTCATTAGGTTAATTACTTTATTAAGTTAAATAATGTAATTTTTGAAGTTAAATTTTGTTTAATAAAAGTTTAACCATTTTTTTAAACAAAAAATTTTTCCGGTTTTAACAAAAGGGCTCATTTTTGCAAAAAAAAAAAAGCGTGTTTTACGTTTGAATAGAAAGAAAAAAATACAATTTCTGTGTGAATTTGTTCACATAAGTAAAAATAAATTTGCTAACTAACTGTGCGCCCCGGTAGGCTAGTTGGTAGCGTGCTGGCTTAACAGTGCGGGGGTCGTGGGTTCGATTCCCACCAGAGGCACTGGTCTGTTTTCGCTACAACGCGCCGAAGGCCATAGTAGCTAGTGCTCGGTTAGGGTAAAAGTATATCATTTGTAATTATATCATTCTTAATTAATAAAATAAAAAAAAAATTAAAAAAAAAATTTGCTAACTAAATGAGAATTACATGCCGGTTTAAATTCAATGTTACAAAATTCAAGCTAAAAAAACATTTTTTATGATAACACTTTATTAAATTGTGTTTTTCTTTCTGAGAAGGTATACAATATTGATTACACAATTAACTAAATGAGAATTACATGCCGGTTTAAATTCAATGTTACAAAATTCAAGCTAAAAAAAACATTTTTATGACAACACTTTATCAAATTGTGTTTTGCTTTCTGAGAAGGTATACAATATTGATCACTTTTTAATCAAATGATTTATTTTTTTAATTTAAAAACCATTTAATTAATTGAATTTCGGCAATTAAAGTTATTGCATCGGTGGTTTTCGTGATTGAAATGGGTTTTTATTTTTTGTGTGTATGTGTGGTTAATTTCAATGTTTCACTACTTTCTGCGTATTTCCACATAAATTTGTTTAAAAACCACAGTTAAGTATATATTCTGAATACATAATTTGGTTCATGCTGTTAAAATCCAATAGATATCATTTTCTTTTATCATTTTGTAAGCATATGTTATCTAAGAACTTAATTTAATATCTGCAGACAGTTATTTGCTTTATCACAAATTAAATCCCAAAAATTTTCATTGGTAAAAGTTTGTTTTTTATTAAGAATAACTTGAAAATTCACAATTCAGTTTTGCACGTTTTAGATACACTTTTCACATTTCAATGTTGTTTTGATACACTTTACTTTAGGGGGTATATTAAATTTGTCAAAGCATTTGTAACATACTGATATATTGAACATACTATGAATATCAGCGAAAGTCTTTTCTATTCCCCAATTGTGTATTAAAACACCGATAACGATTAAACAGAAGAAACAAAGAGCATAAATTTGGCGCAATACTGTCCAAAACATTCTCCTAGAATTTGGAATTTTTAAAAAAAAAAAATTTATTCGAATTAACATTAAAAAGAGATATTAGCTCTTTTTGATATACATTGCCGCTGGTACCAAATTTTACGACGTTCGGTTGAACTTAATAATATTATTTTTTTATCCCAATTTTGCTATTGTAAAAGATTTTTGAACAAATTACAAACAAACAGTTCTTTGAAATGAACAAATTTTAGAATAAAAAACTATTGTTTGTCAAGAAAATGAAAGAAACCAAAATCAATTTACGTGCTTTAAATATTAAAATTTTTTTTCAGCAACAGCTGAGTTTACGCGGTATTACACTTTTATTAGATCTGTCAAGATGTCACGTATGTATTTATGAGATAGTTTAGCTACTTGATCGCAAACTCCATAATTACAATAGGTTCCCAGTCAGAAACTGCCAGTGGTACAAAAAATCAAGCACAGGTATACCACTGGCTAACGGAGGAATTGTAAATATACTTCTGGTAGAACACATGTTTAAGACGCTTTAACAGCGTTTCCAAAAGCGTTTTGCAAGTATTTGTTTTACAATAATTTCAGTGGTCTACAGAAAAAATCATTGGCAACAAATTGGCGCAGACCACTATGCGAACGTTGTCAAAAAGTGTTTTCCCAATGCTGGTCAGTCCGAATATTCCAACGGCTCAAAAGTCTAACAACTGGTAAAGCATTTATTTTTTAAAAATTATGATGATTTGTTTAAAAACGTTTGTTGTCGGAAAGTTCCGAGTTCGATCCCGGTGCCAGGCATATATTCCCTTTTTGTGATTTTTTTTATAATATAAGGTGGCGCAAAAGTAATCCTCCTATCAGAAAATGCTATACATAATAAATACATAATAAAAAAAAAAACATCGGAAGGTTATTTTTGCGCCACCTTATATTTATTATTTTTTTAATATAAAATCGATTTTTATGTTTCTTAAAAAGCTCTTTAAGACCAACTTTTGTTTTGTTTTCTTAACTTTGGCAAGTTGTTTGCATCAAACTGTTAACCATTTGTTAACATTTACTTACGTTTTAATCTATCATGTATTATGTGTCTTGTAGCTCAATGGTTAGAGCTTCCGATCTGGCGGCCAGGGATCAAATCCCGGCGGGACCAAAAAAATTATACATGAACTTTTTTTAAATTTTATTTTGGAAAACAAATTTTTATACCACCTTTTTCATGGTTTTATCAACATTTTGCCAACGTTGGAAATTTTGTTTCCCCAGTCCTTGTTCGACACTCTTTTAACAGACGGGCCTTTTCTCTAACGCTGTTATCATTTTGGGACTAGGAAATCACTTGTTGCCAGTACTTGTACCACTTGCGGTGGTCCGTTTGTCTTTTTCTGACTGGGTTATTACATTTAAATGTATTGCGGCTTGCCTAACTAAAGTATATAATATTTGGTGTATTTTTACTCACAACAACTTAATTTAGAATTAATTAATTACTTTCAATTTAATAATATCTTGAAAATGGTTAACTTTGTGTGCAGCAATCACAAATTTTACAGTTTTGATAACCCATAATGATAACAAATGCAAAAAAAATCCAAAATTTATAAAAAAAAAATCACCGATATTAAAAAAAAATTACAAAATTTAAGAAAAAATCGAATAATTGGAAAAAACTCTCCGAAATGGAATATGGCAAAAATGAAAAAATGTTTTCAAGACGTTTTCAAATTTAATAAGCGATTTTTTTTTTTTTTTTATTTTTTTATTTTTTTTTTTATTAATTAATAATCATATAATGACAAATTATATACTATTACCCTAACCGAGCACTAACTACTATGGCCTTCGGCGCGATGCAGCGAAAACATACCAGTGCCTCTGGTGGGAATCGAACCCACGACCCCCGCACTGATAAGCGAGCACGCTACCAACTAGCCTACCGGGGCGCACTAGCGATTTTTTAAATTTTCACAAATATAGAAAATTTTTTATATAAATAGAACATTTTTGGTCTTCAAAGTTTAGTAACGTCATGATGCTTGTTAGGAAAAGACCTAACCACGTGCTCGATTACTAAGAAGACAAAAATGGAGCAAAATTGATTATTAATAGGTTTTTTGTTAAAGTTCTGCCTATAATGAAGGCTCTAGCTTTTCTAAAACTTCGGGTTCTGATGAGATCTTTAGCCAGATCGAAATACTAGTATCAACCTAGCTAATATGTTTGATTTGCTTTATTTTTGTAAATATACGGAGGTTGAAAGCTCGTTATAAATTGAAAATAACATAAAAATAATCTCGATGTATATAAAAACAAAAAAACTAATATAACTGTAAAAAATATTACTTGAGCCAGAGTACACACTAAAAATTTTTTATATAAATAGAACATTTTTGGTCTTCAAAGTTTAGTAACGTCATGATGCTTGTTAGGAAAAGACCTAACCACGTGCTCGATTACTAAGAAGACAAAAATGGAGCAAAATTGATTATTAATAGGTTTTTTGTTAAAGTTCTGCCTATAATGAAGGCTCTAGCTTTTCTAAAACTTCGGGTTCTGATGAGATCTTTAGCCAGATCGAAATACTAGTATCAACCTAGCTAATATGTTTGATTTGCTTTATTTTTGTAAATATACGGAGGTTGAAAGCTCGTTATAAATTGAAAATAACATAAAAATAATCCCGATGTATATAAAAACAAAAAAACTAATATAACTGTAAAAAATATTACTTGAGCCAGAGTACACACTAAAAATTTTTTATATAAATAGAACATTTTTGGTCTTCAAAGTTTAGTAACGTCATGATGCTTGTTAGGAAAAGACCTAACCACGTGCTCGATTACTAAGAAGACAAAAATGGAGCAAAATTGATTATTAATAGGTTTTTTGTTAAAGTTCTGCCTATAATGAAGGCTCTAGCTTTTCTAAAACTTCGGGTTCTGATGAGATCTTTAGCCAGATCGAAATACTAGTATCAACCTAGCTAATATGTTTGATTTGCTTTATTTTTGTAAATATACGGAGGTTGAAAGCTCGTTATAAATTGAAAATAACATAAAAATAATCTCGATGTATATAAAAACAAAAAAACTAATATAACTGTAAGTAAATTTTTTAATTATATCGTTTTTGTTGTAATTTTAGCGATTTTTCCAATTAAAGCGATTTTTTCCAATGTTAGTGATATTTTTAAAATTTTTAAATTTGTTTCCAATTTTTGCAGATTTTTTCCAATTTAGTTCACTTTCAGTTTTTCACCAAAACTAAAAAAAAATCGCCAAAATTTAAAAAAGGCAGTTAAAAATCGCCAAAAAAAAGAAGCCAAAATCAAAAATTAAGAATATCGTCAAAATTTCAAAATATAATATCAATTTAAAAAATCACTGAAATTAAAAAGAACAATTCCAAAACCCGGCTGAAAATTAGCATATATGTTCATATACTGACATATATGAGCATATATGAATCATTTATAAACATATCTGACATATATGAAATCAGATAATACATTAAAAGTTAGGTGTAGTATATGGAATTGTAAGACACCATATATGATAATATATTGCATATATCGTTCCATATATTGCATATACGTTCATATATGAGATCATATATTATTTAGTATAAGTAGCATTGAAGTTTCATATTTGGATGTCAGTTGGCCATATATAAGAAAACCCATATATGAAGATCCATATATGGAGAGCCATATATGGAGGCCTATATTTTTTAAATTTTACAATTATTATTCCAAATTTAAATCCTATATGAACGAATTTTAGAACGCAATGAACATAGACGTTTACCTCAACATTCTTAATAACTTTGGATTCAAAAATTCTTGTCTATAAATGTAATGTTTCATTTTGTTATCCAAATTGATTATAAATTGCATTTAAAGACATTTAAATCTTAAGTTTTTAAGATTTAATTAAAACTACACGGCTAAAAATGTACATATATGAAACCATATATTGGCGCATAAACAGTTACGGACAAAAAAATAGTGTCACATTTTGGTAATACAGTTTAACGTTAAAAACGACTTTTTGGAAAGCAATAAATACAATCTAATATGACAATATCATATTAGATTTTTGGACTTATTTAGATAGAATATTCTATCTAAATATATGAATATATAGAAAGTCTGAAAACCCAATTTTTGTATTTTTAATACAAAAATTAAAACATTTTTGAATCATTATAAATTGTTTTATAAACACAAAAACCACTTATTTAGTCCTTCAATTCAAAAAAAAAAATATCTTTCCCTTTTTTCTTTTTAAAAATCTTGAATATTTTGTTATAGTTTTATTTTTTATTAGTTCATAATAAAACAATTCGCATAAGTTTGAATTTTAACGTCTTTTTCAGACAATTGCAATTAATACTATAATTAATATGTAATTTTTATTTAATTTTAATTGTGAAAGGCGTGGTAGAGAAGAATGAGTGTATTTTCTAAAAATTATTACTACATGGCAAAATTTAAATTTTTTTTTTTTTGACTGCGCATTTTTTTTAAAATATGTACACTCATTCTTCTCTACCACGCCTTTCACAATTTGCATAAATGTTTCTAAATATGTTTCTAATACGAAGTTATCACTCTACCTGTCTATTTTATACTGACACAATATAAAAAAATACACAAATATTGAATATCAAAATAATATTTTTCGACTTTAGTAAATTCAGAAAAAAAAATAGTTAAAAATTGAGTATTTCATCAAGTAAAAATAGCAAAAATTTTATTTAAATCCTCAACTTGAACTAAAAATTTGTTAAAAACTTGTAAAGCTGTATTACTAACGGCTTTTATCATTTTTCTATTTCGATTTTTTTTCTATGAGTGTACTTTTCTGACTTATATTTGAATCAGTTTTTTGATTTTATTACCCTCCTATTTTTGGGTCATTTTTGATTCCTCTGTAAAAGGAGTGTTTTTTTTACAAATTTAGTATTTATATATGCAAATACATTTTTTTTTTTGTCAAAATATTTACCATTAATTGCCTCTTTTAAAGAGCTTACACTTATTCAGGTCAATTCATCATTAAGCGTTCATTAAGATTCATATTCGCTAAAACTGTAAAAAAAAGGTAAAAATCCACATTAAACGTGAATCAATGGTTTATATTTAAGGTTTTGTACATTAAATATGAGACATAAAAATGAACAAAGGAGTCGATTTACGGCATTCGCGATCTAGTGAAATCGTTCGGAAACATCTTTTTTAATGAGTAACTACAAAAAATATTAAAAATGATAAAAACGCAAAGTTTTACATTTATTTCTATTTTCTACAAGGAACGAACTATAACATCCCTGATGAAAAAAATTTCGTTAGAATGTTTTATTTTCGGAAATAGCAAATTAATTTCGATCGAAAAATTACGATCACAAATGCCGTAATTCGGCCCCAGGTCTTTTAATTTCATTCCAACAAAACAAAAGCAGATTGATTGGCTTTCGAAGAGTGTTTAAACAGATTTTCTCGAAATCTGTACCATTGATCAACAAATTAAAGACACCATTGAAATCAGCATGTCCGAAATATATTGTTTGTTAATTTTTAAAAGTTAACATTTTGTCCTCCTGTACTATTTAAACAAAATATAATTAATCGATGTCAACAGAAAGAATATGTCATTAAGATTAAAATACTTGAGAATATTTCGTAAAAGTGCAATATATTTCAATAACTCACATAATCTGTATAAAAATTATTTCTTTTTTAACCTTTATACTTCTCAAGATTGAAGTTAAATATAATATACACTTAAATTTATGATGAAATTGTATATCAACATTTATATTCATTTTTTTCTTTTTTAATCTTCATCACAATCATTATCTACAGTTTTTCAACACGATGATTTACTCTGAAATCATCAACATCTTTATTATTATCCTACTCATCACAGTCATCCTTATTGTAAATAACAGAAGTATTTGTGTTAAAGTATCACAATTACAGTCAACATTATCATCATCATCATCGTCGTCGTCATCAGCTTTAGGTATTATCATCATCTTCAACATCATTTTTCTATCATCATTTCACAATTTTATGATAAATACATTTTCATTTTGATTTGATGGATGCGTAAGTAAATTTATTTATACTACAAAATTATAAAAGGCAGTAAGATTTTATATAACAATTTCTATGAAAATCAGATTATTTTTCCATTGTTTAACCTTAAGTTGAACTGAATTTAAATGCTTAGTTTAAAAATGTATCCATATTGAAAAAGAAACTGTTAAAGATTACTTAAAAGGACCAACAAGGAAGATATTTATACCCAGTGTCACCCCCACCGATTTAGTTTGTGATAGAAAAATTACACTGTGCTACACAGAAAAATCACTCGGCAAATGACTTAGTTTCGGTTGTAAGTTTAGCTAAGTGTATTACAAAACCGTTTTGAGGAGTTGCAATATAGCCCAAAATTTTCGAGATAACGGTAAAAGAGTATTTTTTGCGACTGACGCATTTAAACATTTGTTACTTAGTGATTTTTTATTAGATTCTAAATTTTTAAACGGCATTTGAAAGAAAATTACACGGGTCTTCTAAAAATATATACTTTCTTATATTATTAATATAAATAGGTAGAGCTTTTTTAATAACATTTAAAGTTTTTAACTTTTTTTTTAACTTTTTCAACTTCTACGAGGGTTTTTTCGAATCTTCTATTAAAACAACAATATTCTTAGAGTTAATGTTTTCCTGTAAACATCGGCCTTCATTTGTTAAAATCGGTTGAAAATTGACGAAGTTATTGTACTTTTCCTATATATACGAATTTTTCTTTTTTCCTCTTTCGCTATAACTTAGTCCATTTTCACCAGATTTTTAATAAATGAACCCCCATTTTACTCAAAAAAAACACAAACTTTAAGAGTATTGTTCTTTTCTGAAAACAAGATTCCAAAAATCCCTAGTATAAGTTGAAAAAGTTGTAAGAAATACTGAAAATTTTGATTATTATATATATAGAAAAAGTAGCGCACACACAGAAAAAAAAAACATTAGAAAACCAAGTAGAAACAACATTAAATTAAATAGAAACAGGTTTGAAATCAAGTTTGTTTTCTATTTATTTTAAATATGTTTCTACTTATTTTTAGAATGTGCAAAGGACATCTAAAATGTTGAAATATTAATTTAAATACGATAATGTTTATTTTAACTAAAATCATGTGTATTTTAATAAGATTCATAATTAATTTAAACATATTATTATAAAATAAGATATAAATTTAAATATTAAATAATAGTTGATTTAACTATGATTTTTTCTCTCTGTGTAACTTTGTCAGTTTTCAACCGATTTTAATGAGTGCTTAATTTACTCAGGAAAACACAAACTTTAAGAATATTGTTGCTTATAAAGAATATTCAAAAAAAAACCCCTCGTAGAAGTTGTAAAAGTTTAATAAAAATTTCAATTCTTATCAAAAAATAATCTCTACCTATTTGTATTAATAATATAAAAAAGTATATATCATCAATTCCGTAAATACAATCCAGCGTTTAGATTTTTGAAATTTAAAAACTTCGCGATTTTATTCACGTTTTCTATTAAAAAAAAAAAAAAAACTTAAAAAAGTTGTGAACTTTGAAGAGGCATAGTTTGTTAAATAGGTGGACTATTGGGAAAATTTATAAAATTTATAAAAAAAAAAGTACACAACTGTCTACTTTATGATCTATAACTTAGAAATAACCACTTCTTTCTAAAAAATCCATTTGTACTGAAAATGCAATTTTTAAATGCATTTTATAATGTGAAAGATATTTCAAAACGTTTTCTTTTGGCAAGCAAATGCTTTCAAAACCTCGACTTTTTAGGTGCTTTTTGTGAAGAGTCGAGTTTAGCTAAACAAAACGATGTGGAAGTTCCGACATTTTTATATATATTTAAAACAATAACAAAAAAAAATTTGATTTAAATTTTAGCAAAATAAAATTAACTAAAGCAAAAATTTTATACTAACAAGGGAAGTCTCCCGATAGGTTCTCTCCGATCTTAATGATTTTTAGATATGTGATAAAGAAGAAGAAAAATAAGGAACACGTATTTTAGCGGCCCAATCTCATGTTTGAGGGCTAAAATGTGGGGTCACCAATGACCACATATTCCGTATTTTCGGCTTATTTCAAATTGTTTCAAAAAAAGTTTAGACAAATGGGGTACCAACTGAAAGAGCTATTAGAGGCGCATTAACTGGTATACGAAACATGACCGAAAACTTTCAAGGATTTTTATTAGTCAAAAAATTGTGCCTTAAGTGATATTTTCACTGTCGTTTTGTTAAAGAATTATAGTCGGATTAAGCTAAAAAGTACGTATATTAATGCCTATTGAAATTAATCAAGGGGGTGACTGAGCTTTTGCCCACATTCATAAATGTTGTTTGGTTTTTATGCGACTTTTGCCGAAGAGCTAAATAAATGGCAACTATAACACACTACATAGACAATATTGGTATAAAAATTTTCGTTTTCTCGAGTACATCAAAGCTGCGTTCAAAAAATCTGACTTTCGGTAGTTTTAGACATGGTTCCATACAAAAATTTAATAATTTTTACCCAACCTTTTAGCCCTTAAATGTGACATTGCGCCGCTAAAAAAAAATACGTTTCCTTTATTTTTTATCTATATCACATATCCAAAGTTCATTAAGATCGGAGAGAACCCATCGTGAGACTCCCCTTGTAAGTTTTTCAGTTTTTTTTTTTTTAATTAACTAAGCTCCAGGAAAACATTTTTTTTTGATTTCAAGTAGTCGATTTTAATTTGCATTGAACTAAGTGTCCGCAAAACATTTTGCTGGATTGACTAATTTTTTGCTTAATTTATGGACTTTTTTGCATGTACAAGTGAGACTGTTGTTTAAGTTAACTGACAAATTTGTAAATTTAGGGAAGCATAGATTACTAAATTTTAGGTGGAAAAATTAGTTCAAATACGTATGACATTTATTCTTGTGGTGAAATAAGATAACTAAGAACATTAGCTAAATAACTAATTTAAACGTAAGCAACAGAAAAACTTAGTTAAACTGAATTAGAATCCGTTTAACAGACTTTTGAACTAACTAACAAGGGGTGTGGCACTTTCTATACAACCCAAAACTTGAAAATGCTTTAACTTTGATTCTGTTAAATATCTGAAAACAAATTTTTGGCCTATAGTTCTGTAATAATCCAGTTCTATAATAACCTATACACAGAAAGAGTTTTCAACGTGAATTTTAATGAATTTATTTTCTATACTGATGAAGTTTTCTTTACAAAGTGAATGTAAAATTTCTTAAACTTTAAGAAAAAGCTTAATAATAAAGAGTGTTTTTTAAAGAGGTATAGAACTTTAAAAAGCTATAAAACAAAGATGACTTTATTAAATTGACATAAAATTTAATTTATTCGAAAGATCATCTTCTGACATTATAATTTAAATACGACTTCAGGCCACGGCTGGCTCGGACACCACGGCTGGCTCGGACGTGGTCTAATCTGGAGGTCCAATTTTCGATGTCTATTTCCAACATTTGTGGTCGGATATTGGCAATAACGCGGCGAATATTGTCCTCAAAGTGGTCAATCGGTTCGGGCTTATCGGCGTAGACTAGCGACACATATCTCCACAGAAAATAGTCCCCACAGATCTTGGAGGCCAATTCACGCGTCCGAAACGTGAAACTATGCTGCTACCAACCGTTTCCTTCAATAAATCAATTGTCGCATGTTGCGCAGTTTTGTTGAAACCACAGCTCCTCCACATTGATGAACGAAAAAGTCAGTAATCAGGGCTCTATAGGGGCCACCATTGACTGTAACGTTCTGACCAGCATCGTTTTTAAAGAAGTACGAATCAATGATTCCACCATCCCATAAAGCACACCAAACAGTCAGTTGTTCTGGATGTAACGGTGTCTCAACATACACTTGAGGATTATCATAACTCCAAATACGGCAGCTTTGTTTCTTGACGTATCCAATTAACCAAAAGTTAGCTTCATCACTAGACCGTGAAATGGACGTAGTGCGCGATACGTATTTCGAACAGAACCATGATTTTCAAAATAAATTTTGCACAATTTGAAAGCGTTGTTCAGGCGTCAGTCTATTCATGTTGAAATGCCAAACCAAATCACTTGACAGCTGACAAAATGGCCGCCAGTTAAAAAAGTGTTGCCAACTTACAGTTCTATACCTATATAAAAAACATTTTTTATTAAAGAAACTATTTTTATGAATCTTTTTCATCAGCAGTATGAAATTTTTTATCAATAAAGTGAAATTTTTCATAATATTAATTAAATTCCTCTCTGCAAAATTTGTTTGAAAAATGTCCAGCGTATCTATGAAGTGCTCTCAATGACTAAATTTAAATTTTGTCCCATTGACACTACTTAGGGTTAATATATTATTCTATCCATATTAGCCTTGTACTTCTGAACTATTTTTACCATTTAAGTGCTATTATAATTAATTTTGCTACAAGGCTTTAACAAATGTTTTCTCTGTTCCCATGTTTTGTTTGACCTAATGATGAAATTTTGTACAACATGAATGGGTAACATAACTACGGATGTTTCTGTTCATGCTGCTAATGACGACAGGCGTTATATTTGATATCAATATGCCCTGGAAGTATAGATTAACGGCAGCACAATATGATTCTACCATAAATTCTAATTAAGTTATTGTGTTGATATTCTGTTGTTTTTTAGGAGATCTGTAAAAAGCCAAAAGAGAAAGTCAAAATACATTTTTGTTATAATGTAAATAGTTTAAGCGGAAACATTTTCAATTTTCATTATTGGAAAAACTTTTAAGTATAATTGACAAAGATATTGTCAATTTTCTAAAAGTCTTAACAAATGTTATATAATAGAAAGTGCTTAAGAGATTTCATTGTTTTTCCATGGAAATAATAGCAATTTGTATAATCGAAAATTCTATGGACTTTTGACTAAAAAAAATCTTTTTTCCAAAACCTAAATTTTGTTGCCGGAGAGCTTAAAAGAAATGTATCTTTGTATAAAACTGTTTGTACAAATATGTTACAACTTATTGCTGTTTTTGATGTAGGGCTTTGTATGGAGCAAATCAGCTGAAGCAAAAAGGACTTAAATTGTAAACGAAATAAGCTCTTTTGACAAGCAGAAATATTAAAAAGTGTGAAATAAGTTGATTTGAAAGGGTCTCGCTATCTATTACTGTATAAATTGTAACAATGTGAGGATCACACAGAAGTATTTGTATTTAAAAGTTGTATTGAATACAAAAATATTTAAAAGTATGCTTAAGTCGACTTAAGCGCTTTCGTCAAAAGTTCTGAAATATTTATTTGTTATTGATAAAAAAAAAAATGTGGAGACTAGAGGAGCATTTTTTTTCACCTTTCGATTTTAATCAGTTATTGTTACGGTTAATGTAGGAGTAGGTCTAAAAACTAGATGGTGCGGATATTATTAACCCGTGGCGCGCCGCGTACAAAGTTTTCGATTTTTGAAAAATTTGTCTTAAACTGCTTTAAAAACATTGGTCTTGCGACATATCATAAATATTTAATTAATTTTATCATGCGTAGCACGGATATTTAAAATAAATTTTTAAATTGGACTAACGCTTTTCGAGATAAAGCAACTTAATTTTTACTAAAAATTTAGTTTTTTCCAACATTCTACAAATGTTTTAAAAGTTATCCAAAATTTGTTATTTTTGCATTAGCAAAACCGACAAAACTGTTCTTCATATGAGCATAATTATGTCAATATTGGTTGAAGTATAACTTGAAAATTTACCTACAACTATCTCGGAAAA
Source organism: Delia radicum (assembly GCA_021234595.1). NCBI lineage: Eukaryota > Metazoa > Arthropoda > Insecta > Diptera > Anthomyiidae > Delia > Delia radicum. Next base: position 217,590,451 of record CM037851.1, read on the forward strand.
ACAGATAATTTACATACCCTGTTAAAAATCGACATATATGGATTCATACATGAACACACATGCTTCTTACATGTCCACATGCATCCTCCCATACATGATTCATACATATTCATAAACCATTCTTATATGTTCATATACGGAATGTGCATTAACGAAAATTGAGGTAATATTTACATCTAAGATCACATATGAACTCTTATCAACATATATGAATCCTATATGGTGGTATATGGACATGTATGACCTCAAATCACTTCATATATGATCATGAATAAGTTCTGACATGTTCATAAATGGATGCTTATAAGTTGGTTTTTAACTGGGTAGTAAAATTGTTATACTTTTCAAATTTAAACACATCATTATTTCAGGAATATTAATTCTAACTTCTGATTTTGCAGTAAACAGTTAATTTTAGTTAGTTATTTAAAAATAAAAGACTATGTCGTGTTTTTAAAAATTCTCGTTTAGTTTATATTTGTTTTTATAGATATGCTCATAATTTGCAAATGTGCGCCCCGGTAGGCTAGTTGGTAGCGTGCTGGCTTATCAGTGCGGGGGTCGTGGGTTCGATTCCCACCAGAGGCACTAGTCTGTTTTCGCTACAACGCGCCGAAGGCCATAGTAGCTAGTTCTCGGTTAGGGTAATAGTATATAATTTGTAATTATATGATTATTGATTAATAAAATAATAAAAAATAAAAAATTTGCAAATGATAATTAAAAAATTTCATTGTACCTACAATACAAAAAAACGTTATAACTGGAGTACCGTTTGGAATTTTCACATTACATTTTACGTAGGATGTAGGAAAAAAAGTTTTTTATTGTAGTTGAAAGAAAAACATATTATTTTAATCAATATTATTCCTGGTTCACACACGGCAATTATAATTGCACAATTCTTCTTCAATTCTCCTTTGAACTTGCTCTTGTGCTCACACACGAAAAGTTTGTTTCAGCAATTTTCGTATATCAACCTGCAGTATTGAAAATTGCGAATGACAAAACAAAACGGAATTGGAGTACGGGCAATTCTGTACCCCCTATCATTCTCTTTCCCTCCCTCTTCTATAAACTCAAGAATTGCGCAATTATAATTGCCGTGTGTGAACCTAGTCTTATACCGAAAAAATAACATTTAAAAGCAGTAGTTTTCACCAAATTTAAAAGATGTTTCTAAATTTTTGTAATAAAAAATTGCCAGTTGCTTTTACGACATTGTTAGTTGTTTTTAACACATTTGTGAGTTCTTTTTCAACAATAAAATACAACTAAATGTTTAGTTATTTTAACGGTAATTACGCTCTCATAAAGATTCGACGATTTCTGTTGCTGCAACCTAATCAATTCCGTCGGAAAAAAGAAACGGTTGACACAACCGAATTTGTTATGTGAGCATAAATTTGTCGCCTTTTTCAAATGAATTTAAAATTGTTTAAACTATAATTTTTAGTTGATTCCACTGACAATCTTTTTTGCGTGCACCTAATTAATATCATAATGAAGAACATATTTTTTAGTGTAATATATTTGAATTTTGTTTTCATTTGTCGAATCAAAATGTGTTAATTTATTATTTAGTTTAATAAATTTTTTTATATACAAAAAACATCTGTCGTTATTGATACTTTTGTGTAAATTAAATTTATTGGTATTGCTATCTGTGATTGTGTGTTATGACAATATTTCGTTGTTTAAATATTTACTTATAACATTTTTTTTTTTCTCAATATCAAATTATTATAATACATATTTGCCAAATTCAATGACGGATTACAACCAGAGATAATATTTTAAAAATATTTAAACAAACTACATGCATTAAATTTTGTTTCACCAAATTTTTTCTTTATACCCTCCAACAACAAAAAAAAATATAAAGAAATATATTAGAGGTGAAAACAAAATGTTGAGGTGAAAACTTTTTTGAAAGTAAAACAAGAAATTGTGTGGTGAAAAAACATTTTTGAGGTGAAAAACGATTTTTGAGGTGAATTTAAAATATTATTATTATATTTTTGAACCGTTGTACCGACTTTCGCTCATTTTCAATACCAAACTTTTCAGGAAAATTTACATCAATCTATGTAAAAATCAGCAGCCTGTATTGTGTTTCCATACCGTAATCGCCATTTCAATAGATAGACGGACATCGCTAAATCTTCTTATGGGACCTTAGGCCTATAGTTCCATGCGTTACAAACTGAATGACAAACTGATATATTCCAGATATATTTATACACCCTCCACAATATGTGAACGGCATAAACATATATTGTTAAATATTAACAATCGTAATAACCAATCTTAATCGACAAAAGAGAGGCAAAAACTTTAATATAAAGTTGTCTTATATTTAATTAAAATTATTTTTCAAACAAAACTCTACCACATTTACCAGGTTAATGGTATTAAAAGTTTAGTGAAGCTTAAAAAAATTATAAAACGCATTCAAATAAATATTGAAACTTTTCTTTTCAATTAAAAATGAAAATTATCAAATTATTTGATATTAAAATATACAATATGCAATTATAGAAATGAATTGATTATGGTATGGTTGACTGAACTACATAAACATCAATATAAACATAAAATATTGAGAGAATGTAAAAACAAACAACAAATGAAAGTATTTATGGAAACCAGGGTGGTATTGATGAATTTCTAGAAAATTTTATTATAATGCCGAATTTATTTTGTTAAAATAATTGGAGTTAACGATATTTTATCAGAGCGTATGATTGATATTTGCAATCAAATTTAATATTAATCATACGTAAAAAAAAATACAAGCCATATAGAATTTAAATATTTATGGAAGAAATGTAAAATAAATAAAAAGAAATATTTTTAAAATATTCTAAGTTAATTTTTTACGTATGAGTAATATTAAATTTGAATTGAAATATAAATCATACGCAGTATGATTATATTTGTTTATTAACCCTTTAACCCGCAAGCCCTCTTCCAGGCGGTGTATTTTAAATAAGCCACAAATGCCACAATAATACATGCCCCCAATTGAAATTGATCTATTTCGATAGAAGATACAGTTCACAAAGTATTTTGTGAAGTAATATTTGGGAAGCGAGGAAGTGTTAAAATTAAAAATTTTGTAAAATTTCAAAAAATAAATATTGTGAAATGAACACACTTTTCAAAAATCATATCAACGTATTTATTGTGACTAGAAACCATGGATGATAACCGATTCGATTCGATGCAGTTAATGGCAAGGGTAATGTTATTTCGCTTCGGTAACGGTATTTAGGGGTACCGATATTTCACTTATTTCGGAAACGGTTTTTAGCGTTATCGGTATTTAACCTATTTCGGTATCTGTATTTTAGTGGCAACTGTATTTTACTTGTATCGCTAAAGTTATTTTAGGGATACCGGTATTTCAGTTATTCAGGTAATGGTATTTCAAGGGTAACGTTTTTTAAGTTATATAGGTAATTTCAATGCATATCGATAATGTCCATATTGTAATGAGTGTATCGGTAACGGTATTTTAGGGATAACGCTATTTCCATTATTTCGGTAACGCTATTTTAGTTATTTCTGTAACAGTATTTTAAGGATATTGGTATTTTAGTTATATCGTTAACGATATTTTATGGATAACGGTAAGATTGAAGCTTATGCTTTGAAAAAAAGGTAATTTGTTGGTCCAAGGAAATTTAGGATTCCGATAGGATACATCAAAAGGACTTCGTCATAACTTAAACACCAATGGACATATTTTATAAAATTTGACAGAAAGCTTAAATTTAGTATTAGTAGTAAAGCATTTACGTTTAATCAATATACATTGAAGTTAAGGTGCTTTTTCGCTCAAATTCACATTTTTGGAAAATCGAAAATCGCCATATCTTTTTAAGTAAAAGCACAATAAGTTTAATTTTTGGACTGCAGTTATATCTTGGTAAGAGGAATAATTTATGCCTAAGCCTATTCACATGTATGTACTAGTTTTTGAGATTTTCTCTTAACATATTTTGGCCCATATCGCCTAAAGTAGGCAACGAAAAAAAAAAACAATTTATAGAAGAATATATTGTTTATTTTTCGTGCCCAACGCGTGGTATAAGTTTCATCTCAAAAATGCTTAGGCCGGTTTGAGGGTTAAGTACATATCAATAAAATCTTTATATTTGAACTCAACTTACCCACAAAATAAATAAATATTGATTTTAATAGATCAACCAAACAAGTTAAACTGTAAAGAAATATAAAATAATTAAAAATGATTAAAAGATTTTTATGAATGATATATAAAAAGTAAAAGTAAGCTTAGAAACCAAATTTAATAATTCATTGAAGATATTAATACAGTGGAGTTCTGTTATGACGAATACCGGTTATAACGAACGATTTTTCTGGTCCCAACGCATTTACTAACATATTTTATACAAATATCGTTTATAGCGAACTTTTTATGTAATGAACTAATATTTTGGAAACTTTTACGAGTTTTCATACAAATTTTCACGCTTAAAACAAACATATAAAAAAAACGGGATTCTAAAATGAAAATTCTGTTGCAAATCTGAAAAGTTTCAGCTTTTTAATTACAAATTTGCTAAAAAAAAAAAAAAATTAAAAACTGTATGAAACGTTTTTTAATGGCAGAATTGGTTTCAGAATTTTTAACAAAAATTTTTAAATTAGGAGAATTTAAGAAAAGCTACTGAAAATTGAAGAATTTTTGGGAAATGTTTACCTTGCTTATAGCGAATTTCGCTTATAACGTACTAAATCGTCCGGTCTCGGGAGTTCATTTTAACCGTAGTCCACTGTACCTTGAAAAAAAGTGTTAAAATCATAAACAATAGACAGTCAAGCCGTCACCCCGAAGCTTAACATAATTAAATTTTATTTTTAAAAACTAATTTTTGAAAAAGCCTATATTGTGGCTGCTAATTATGATGATAATGATGATATTTAATTATTTTTTATAATCAATTTAAAGAAAATAAACATATCAAGTTTTAAAAATTTGAATTGCTTTTGCAAAACAGCTTGTCTTGCTCTTTTCACAAAAATTTTTTAACAATATCACGCCATGACATCAAAAAATGCATAGGATTCTGGCCATCAATTATATATATTTTGGGTATGGTGATTTCAATGGCGTACTTTATTTTTTGATGTTGTACGGTTAAGTTTTTTTTTTATCAAAATGACTTTTTGACGCATCGTTTGACGTCGTTTTTTATATATATATTTTTTATATATATATTTTCGCGAATTCTATCGCTAAATAATTGATCGAGCTAATCAAATGTTCACGCAGTAGAAAGAGTAATTTAAGAGATGTTATATTAGTAAGAAAAAAGTTATTTTATCAAAGCGTTTTGCGATTTAGATTTTTTTCGTTCCGCGATTTGTCAAAAATTTTACATGGCACCATACACTGATAGAAATTTGTGCGTAGTATTAATGAATTCCTTCATTACTCCAATGAATTTTTTCATAAAGAATTCCCCAAAGAAACGTTTCATTGAGTCAATGACAGGTGTTTCATTAAATCAATTTGAATGAATGTTTTCATTGACCCAATGAAAATTTCATAAAGTATATGAAATTTTTTTCATTAATCCTAGCCTAATCGTAATGATAGTTACATGTGTTTAATGAATAAAATTCATAGTTTGTATGAAATATTTTCGTTGATATTTAATAATTTGCACTTTTTATGATTATTTTAGCATACAAATTACAAATTTTGAAAATAAAATTTTTTTATCCATAAAAAAGAAATATTTAAACCAATTTTAATTTATTTCTGTTTTAATTGTTTTATTTTTACAAAATTGTTCAATCTTTCTTTACATTTTTTATAATTTTACAAGTCAAAATTTTTATTGAAACAAATTTGAAAATTTTTCATTGATTTAATGAATTTTTTTTATGAAATTATGAAAAAATCATAAAAAATTTTAATGAAAAAATACCAATATTAATGATTTTTCATTCAGTTAATGAAATTTTTCATTAAACCAATGAATAGATTTTAATGAAATCGTTTCATTAATACTATGAAGGAGAATTCTATCAGTGTAGCTTTACGGGATGACCCCAAGCTCCAGCTTTTGGTACGATATGTAAATACATTTCAAAAGTATGTTTCCAAATGCTCAGCTTAAAATGTTCGTACTTCCAAAAGTTTTTCTAATAAAGACCTCCGTGTCTTGGTGTATATTTGTCCGAAATGTAGTTTTTTTGTTACAAAAACGTCTTCGAATATAATAATTTTTGAATGATTTTTAGGTTTATATGCTTTTGGAAGTTATTCACATATCATATTAATAGTTGGACTCTGGGTTTATGTCGAAAAACTATGCTGCAATATAAAATTTTTGACAAATCACACGTTTTGCATATGAGGCAACATACGAGTATTAAAATAATTGATTTCTTGATACGTTCTTTCTACTGCATGCCATTTGCTAAGGTCAATAGCTAGTTTAGCGATAAAAATCAATTAATCCGTAAAAATTTGGAAAAATAAGAAAAATAAATATTTCAATTATGCACTGCAAATACACTTAGGAAATTATGTTGGTTAAGACGACAGCAATTGTAGTCAAAAACAAATGAAATTTCATTTAAAAAAAGGACGACTTACATTTCATTAAATTCAACTAACATTGTCATTTGTTTTTTAATGTTCAAAAAATGACTAACAATTGTAGTAAAAATAAATAAACATTTATTTATTTTTATTTTTTTAAATAACAAAAAACAACTGTAATTAATGTAAAGTCATAAAACAGTCATTTGATGTGAGTTGTTTTTTTAAATGAACCACAAGGTTAGTTAAAAATTTTATTTGTTCTACAAATGACTTACATTTACATTAAAAATAATGAAACTGTATTACAACCCAAACAACTACATATTTTTAAAGCAGAAGTTCCCTGAGTGTAGGAATACAACGGTTATTGTTACATTTTAACAGAAAAGAGTCAGGTTAATTGCATTTTAAAAACGTTATATGGGAAACTTCAAAAATTTACGACAATTTAAGATAAAATATTTTCAAACTATTTTTTTTTGTATGACATGAATAACCTTTTGTGTGTATGTTAGCCGATGTTTAAGAGTGCCAAATCCATTCGCATTAATCATTTATCATTAACGGCGCAAAAATTATGACGGTTTCGAGTTTCGAGCAAATTAAACATATTCACCCCTATCGTGAATATTTTCTCCCTCGAATTGTTTTCCCTTTTCACTCAATTCCAATCGTGAATAAAAGTTCCCTCGAAATTTGTTCTCTTTGTCTAATCATTCACTCGTGAATAGCATAATACAATTTCAGGGGAAATTTACGATACCAATATTCACTTGAGGGGGAATGAAAATGACATGGGAACAAACATTTTTTCTTTTTATTCACATTAGGGATGATTAAAAATATGAAAATTTTTGCATAGATTCAATAAAAGCTACATCAATTTTCAGATCTCATTGCATCTATCACATCCAAAAAATATACACCACCAAAAAATATAAAAATACACTCAAACATTTTTTTTGTCAAAAATAATAGCTTACATAAAATAAACTTCAAAAATATGGCATTAAAGGAGTGGAACTAAAGTGGTTTAATAGTTATTTAGAAAAAAGAACCCAAAGAACAAAATGTGGTCAGTATATATCAACAACTGAAGATGTTAACATAGGTGTACCTCAGGGTGCAGTTTTAGGAACCTTACTGTTTCTAATATACATAAACGACTTGGAAAAAATATTTAAAAAATGTAAAATATGTATGTTTGCGGATGATGCACTTATTTATATAAGTGGTAGAAATCCTGAGGAATGTGTGAGAATCGTTAATTCCGAATTAGAGGAGGTGGTGAAGTATTTAAATATGAACAAATTAAAACTTAATACGAATAAAACAAAAGCTATGATTATTAATGGAGAGACGGATGAAAATATAAGTATTAACGGTGTGACAATAGAACAAGTTGCTGAAATTAAATATCTGGGCGTTATAATAGACAACAATCTTAAGTTTGATGTGCATTATAATTATATTTGCAAAAAGATTTCTAAAAAAATTGGTTTTCTAAGAAGAATCCGAAATAGAATTTCAACATTTACAGCTATTAACATATATAATACAACCGTTAAACCTCACTTTGAATATTGTTCAACACTGTTATTCCTTGGTAGTCAAGAGATGAAGATAAGACTGCAAAAGCTTCAAAATAAAGGCATGCGATGTATTTTACGGGAACACGCGCGATCTCATCAAAATGATATGTTACAAAAATTGCAGTGGCTATCGGTCAATCAAAGACTGGTAATGAATGTTTTAATTTGCATATTCAAAATGAAGAATGGATTGTTGCCAAACTATATGCAAAAACAATTAACATACGTAGCGGATGTTCAACCGTACAATCTGCGTAATGTAGGTGATTTTAGGCTCGATTTTTGTAGAACAAATTTTTGCCAAAACTTATTATTTTATAATGGTCTCAAAATTTATAACAAAATCCCTTTACAATTAAAAATTGAAAATAACTTTTATATTTTTAAAAGAGAAATTGTTTTTTATATAAAAAGATTATATTAATGTAATAAAATCCATAGATATATATTTTTTGTATATTAATAGCTTAAGGCTAAATAAATAAACTAAAAAAAAAAAAAAAAAAAAAAAAAAATAACTCGCCGATCATCAATTACATAATGCATGAAATATAAACGTAAAGTAATATTTAAAATATTTTTTGGAAAATGTAGTTAGACACATTACTTTGTGATGTTTTGTAAGCTGAGGGTAAGGTATATATTTTTAACATCACAAACAAAAACTCGAAGCACAACAATTCACTTACATTTTAAGTAATCCATTATAATATGTGTCGATAGCTCAGTTGGTAGAGGTCTCGCCTAACAACCAGATATCCTAGGTTCTATTCCCAGTGTGACCATGTTATTTATTTAATTAAAAATATATTTGTAATAACTTTCTTTTCTGCAATTTTTTTTATGAAAATATATTTATAGACGCATTACATTAGTAACCACTTGCTGTATCCCTACTAGGTAATGAGTAAACACATTACTTTTTTATATTGTTATGCGCGAAGCCCTATGGCGATACAATATTTTACACATTATTCGGTAATGTGTGGTTTTTCTGGGTAGGTCGTCCTTTTTGTCGCTTTGCTTTCCTATACATTTTAGGCATATTTCGCGTTTTTCCCATGAGCATTTTTTTATTTTTTATTTTTCTTTTTTACACGAGATAATTGGCCAGATTTTTCTTTTTGCTTATGCACAAAAATGCTTTGATCGATTGCGAAATGGGAATAAATTGTGCAAAAATGGTAACATATAGTAAAAACTGAGAAAAACGCTGATTTATATTTAATGACCAAATTTGATACGCGAATGTTAACCCTTTGGCTACCCTTGTACACTACAGTGTACCCACTGAGAGAATTATCAGCATTATATCAATGCATTTTTGCATTAGATATATGAATTATCACTGCAACTCGTTCATTGAAACTTTTCATTAAATTAATGCAGATTTTCATAAAATTTAATAAAAAAATGTCATATTATTTATATAAAATTAGTCATATACTAATGAAAAAGTTTCATTATAACTCTAAAGCTTTTTCGTATAGTTTAAGAAATTTTTCATTTACACTGAGAAGAAAACTTCATTAGTTTTGTGAAAAAATTTCATAAAAACTCGTCCAAGGAATTCTGTATGTGCACACTTTTAACAAAATTTAAAAATTTTTTAACACAAGTAGACTCTATATTTTTGTTTAAATATGTTCATTAGGATATTGGTCATTGAAAAAAAGCAAGGATGGTAACTGATTCGATGGGAGTATCGGTAAGGGTAACGCTAGTTTCTTTTATTTCGGTAAGGGCGTTTTAAGGGTATCGATATTTCAGTATTTTACGTAGCGGTATTTTAGCGGTAACGCTATTTTAGTTATTTCGCTAACGTTAGTTTGGGGTAACGTTATTTAAGTTATGCAGGTAATGTCAATGCACACCGATATTTTTAGCCAAACTTTCGGGAAATATATCTATTTACAGCAATTTTTTTCAGATCTTGTCAGATTATTTAGGTAACGGTATTTTAAGGATAACGATATTTCAATTATTACGGCAACGATATTTTTGCGAAACGGTATTTTAGGGCTATTGGTATTTCGGTTTAACGGTAACGGTATTTTACAGATAACGGTATTTCAATTATATCGGTAACGGTATTTTAGGAATAACGACAGTCAGCTGAAAGGGTTTTGAATCGATAACGGTATTTAGCGGCATTGTCTGCCATCCATGAAAAAAAGTCATTATATGCACTATCCGTTCATCAGGGAAATATAGTCGCGATATTTGTCAACAGAGTCCGATTTTTTAATCAGCCTTTATCTCCGAAACTATCAAAGCTAAACACTATAAACTTGGCACGTAGCTTCAACTAATGACCAGAACAAAATGAAACAACGCATTTTTTTATAATCGAATGTTTTAGTGGTAAAAATGGGCCTGAAAAGTTTCAAAAATTCGATTTTTGGACCCATTTTTTGGTAAGTAGGATGGGAAGGGGCATGCATGTCAACCTTTCTATTCTAATTTAAGGATACCAAACAAGAATCTGAAGTCCAAACAGAAATATATCCACAAACAAAAAGTCGGTAGTGAAAGGTTAATGAAGATATTTTATGTATTTACCATAAAAAACTGAGATAAATAAAATAATGCTAACTTGACAAAAAAAAATCTGGGTATGCCATTGAAAACAGTGTTGCCGAAATATTTAGGAGCAATGGTCCGTTCCGGATTTAAGGTGTAAATTTGGTAGCGCTGCGTAAAAAAAATATTTTTAATATAAAATTTCTTTTAATTCATTCGACAAAAACTTACAAACAATATAGTATCAGTGCAAAAAATTATTTCAAGTGTAATTAAAAAATAAAAAACATTGAAAAGCACATGGCCTGCAATTAAAAAACAAATAAAATTGCTATAGTACAAAAAAAAAAAAAACACTTTTATGTATTCTTAAAAATTTCATTCATACTCTCAATTCTGGCACACATGACTTAATAAAAGAACAATGGGTCACAAATTGAGTGAATTTTATTTTAAATTTCTCGTAGTTTCTAATACAGATCTAAAATTGAACACACTTTGTCTTGGTTATTTTATAAATCAGTAGAAATTTATATACATTTTTTCAAAATTAAACAAAAACTGCTGAAATAAGCAGATTTTTTTTGCAAAATATAAAAAATATAAAAAATGTTAGTTATATTTGGGCTAAATTTAGGTAAATTAAAATTAACAAATTATACGAAGAGGTGATGCTACCAGTCATGGAGTGATGAGGGCGCTAGGTTTGATCCTCAGCTAGGAAACAAAATAAAAAGTTTTTGATATAGAGAAATTTAATAGCTTAACCCGAAAGACCCTGTAAATTAGTTTTGTTGAATTTTGAAAAGATATTTTAAAGTAAAGTCAGCTGTCTAAAATTTTTACTGAGTCAGCCAAATTTTAGACAGAAGGGTTCTTGCAAAAAAATTGCTAATGTCAGCAATATCAATTAAGTTTTGCTAACATTTAGTTCATTAAAAAATAAAAAATTCTTGCTAAAAACTAATAAAAAATAATAAACTAAAAAATTGGTGGAAAAATTATAATTTAGTAAATTTATTTGCTAAAAAAATTGTCAATACATTAAAAAATATTACAATGTCCATACATGAACGACATGAATTAATTTCATATCTGAAAATATACAGAAACATTTATATATTACATAAACAAAAACATAGTTTAACTACTTACATCCATGGTTGTCAAAATGAAGACAATTTGAACTGAAGCTAAATGCCGTAGATAATTCTAGAAACAAAACAAAAAAAAGAACAAAATATGACATGCAACTAAACAATCCTTTTTTTTGCCAATTGAGAAAAGAAATATAAAAAATTACCTGAGATATGTTGCCCTCTCTTTCGCTTTAGTCTGTCTACATATAGATATATTTGTTAGCAATTTGTCAACACTCCACAAATTACCACTATCAAATTTTAGTTCACAAATATACATTTTATTTTTATTAAATTTAACTATTTTATTTTCTCTTTAATTTAATTAACAATCAATTTCCTTGACAAGATATCAAAAAACCGACAAAATATAGGTTTTTGGACGAACTGTTCGGTCGGACACTAAAAATCATATAAAAAAATTTACATGGTAGAATTGCACTTTTTAATATCACTTGATATGCTGCGAAATCTATTTAATTTTGCGTATATCTTTCAATCTGGTTTTCGTCCACAATTTTAATGTTCTTATTAGCACAATTTTTTTTAGCAAAATAAATTAGTAAAACATTAGTAAAATATAAGTAAAACATTAGTTCAAAACTGTTAAATGCTGAATAAGTATAAATAAAATTTTAGCTGAAACACACACATTTTTAGCAAAAAATTTGCTGAGAAATAGTATACTGGATTTAACAG
>CM037851.1:217603092-217666324 GCA_021234595.1 Delia radicum
AGATCCAAACCAATACAAAATGTAGTCACTAGACTTAAGAGATTGCATTCACTAGAATAGTTTTAATTGGTAAAAGTGAAAACCAACATTTCCGGATGAAACCCTCTAGTCGGCAGGCCTGTCTTCAGGTGGTGTATTTGTGAATTGACCACACTGATAGAATTATCGTTCATGATATTAATGAAACATTTCATAGAACTGTTTTCGTAGTTTCAATGAAAAATTTCATTATAGATAAGAATTTTTATTAATACTAAGAAATTTTTCTTAAACTTTTTTTCGTAAAATTTCATAGGTCATAAAAAAAAGTTTATAAGATTTCATAAATTACCACTTCATAATTTAACGAAAATTTTCTTTAGAGCTATAAACTTATTTCAAAGACTTAATTTTTTATTTTTTTCATTAAATTTCAGAAATTTATTAATTTCATAAATTTCATACTTTAACTCTCAAGTGTTTTATTATTTCATTAATTTTGGTCTTTATTAATTTTGGACTTTTATGAAATTGTTTAAAAAATCATATGAAGCGGCTTAAAATGCTTCATGAATGTCTTAAAAACGCATTTGAACTAAGCCATTCTAATGCATTTTCAAGACATTCATGAAGCATTTTATTAATTCAAAGAACTTCTTGTTATTAAAAAAAGTATGATTCTGTTTCATAAATTCTACAAACGCTTCATTGTCGAATGATTAATTAGCTTTATGAAGATTTTCATTAATTCTACAAACATTTCATAAACATTGACTTTAATGAAGCCTGTTTCATAGATGATATGAAATTTTCAATGGACGAGTTCCATTGACAATTTTCATGTAGGGTATTTCTGAAGTGAATATAATTCTCTCAGTGAGAAATTAATCCCAATGAGAAATTAATCCAATTAGCTAGAAACTAAATTACAAAATATTAGTAAAGCATATTCCAGTGTACTGTTTTGAAGCGAGAAAGTATCAAAGTTAAAATTTCGTCAAATTTCAAAAAATAAATGCACACAATTTTTAAAAATCTTAAAATATATTTATGTTGACTAGAACCGTTGATAGTATTCACAAAATGGGATTGAGGCTTAAGCTTTTAAAAAAAAATGGGACATTTCATACCCAAAATAAAAACGTTCAATGCCTAAAAATCGAACAGAATAGAAAATTTATCAAAAATACTCTTAGTTCTCTCCCCAAACTCTTTTTCTGGATCCGCGCCTGTGGTAGTAGTAGCAAAGCCTTTGAATTTAGTCAATATACACTGAAAATTAGGTGTGTTTACAATAAATTTAGCGCTTTTCGATCAACTAAAATTTCCATATCGCTCATTTACTACAAGACTGTCATAAGTCAAAAAATGATTTTTGAGTTAATGATGCAGATTTATTAGTTATTAGCTGAAGTGCCCGACAGAAAAAATTTTAATCTAGGAATTAGACGACTTACTTCTGTTGTATTTTGCAGAATCAGTTAGGATTTTAACGTTAAACTTGATATGAAAGATTCCATTTGAAATTTGTGAAATAAGGTTTTAGTTTTTGTTTTTCAATCGAATGTGTGCCGAAATTATTGTTAAGCATTAGTATTCACAATGTTTTGATTTTACCGTCAGGGGCATATAGTAGAGGTTTCGTGGGCTGCCAACTCTTGAGCATGCAACATATAGTTGGCCATGTGAGAACATGGATACTCTAGGTTAATACCCGCTAGCTTAAGTGATTGTCACTGTGCCTTATTTATAGTCATAGCAAATGCTATGATTTTGACGTTTTGATCAAAAGTCGGTATTGAAGTGTGCTATGGTAATGAAACTATTACTGAGGCCTTCCTCGGGAAACATAGAATATATGTGAGTAGTTTCAAAGAAATCCGTTAAAACTTTCTTAGAAGTTTGTATTAAAAAAAAACGAAAAAAGTTGAAATAGGTGAAAACAATTTTAATTTCACACTTTTTGTCAGAAGTAGGCGTAGAAGTGGGCGTGGCCGATGAAACTATGCTACGATCTAAGTTGAGGTCCGAAGATTATTCATGCCAAGTTTTAGGAAAATCCGTTGAGAATTGCAAATTGTATAGAGAGCAAACAAACAGAAAATGAGTTTTATATATATAGATATCATGCTTATAGTGTGTAAAAATTTCATATTAATATCATGTATACTTTTCGAGATAAAGGATAATATATTTTGTGTTTTCTTTAAAGTGTTCGCAAAGAGTATATACTTCATAGAGAAACTGTGCTACTCACGGGTCTCTCGATAATAAGCGAATTCGCACACAACTCTCACTAAGAGAAAAATACATTAAAACCCCCCTATTTATAAAAACGTGACTAAATATATAGAGGAAGGGTCAAGCGAGGTAGATATGGATTGAAAACTTCAAACTCGTTTTCTGCCAAATCGTGTTTTTTGAGTTATGTCAGTCTTGCAGTAAATGAGAGATATCTTCTTAAGTAAAAGCATAAAAAGTTGTAATGTTCAGACTGCAGTTATATCCTGGTAAGAGGAATAATTTATGCATAAATTTATTAATTTTGAAAGATTAGTTTTTGAGATTCGCTCTAAGCCTGTTTTAAGCCTATTACCTAATTCCTAAATTAAAAAAAAAAATATTTTTTGGTAGAAAAACTTATTGATTTTTTTTTTTTTTCGAGCTCAGGCCGGTTTGAGGGTTATTATAATTTCCTGCAAATAAGTATCCGTTATTCCATTTAAATATTATAAAACAGGCCGAAAACGCGTCTTTTCCAAAATAATCGCGGTTTTCTTTGTAAGTTCTAACATACGAAAAAAAATTTTTGAGTTTAATTTTACAAATTGATGTAAAATTAAGTAAATCCAAGCAAAAACTGTAATTTTAATATTTTCAATTTGCTTTAAACTTAAAACAGCCGTTTGTGCTCCGTTAAAGGTAAATGATTAACGCGGATGGTTTTAGCATCGGCTAACACATTTACAAAAGCTTATTCATGTGAAACAAAAAATTTTTTTTAAATATTTTACCTCAAAGTGTCGAATAGTTTTGAAATTCCTCATATATAATTTATTTCGTAACACTGTGCAAGTTATTTATAGATTGTTACTATTTCTAAGGCTACTACAGCCACTGATATCGATGTTGAGCATGAAGATGAGTGGTGGTAGTGGCTGTTGTTGTTAGTTGTTGTCATTGCTAAAAGGTACTTGATGTCAATATTAAGTTCAAAATATTCGTTAGTATCTCACAACTCAAATATTAGGCAGACACATGTACTAGTATCGAGTGCACTTGTATCCGTACCATCAATACATAGATATTACTATATATGTACACTGAGAGAATTATCTGTATGATATCAATGAATTTCTGCATTAGGTCCATGAAATGTCGCAAGGAACTCGTCCATTGAAAGTTTACATTTAATTAATGCAGTTTTCATAAAATTTAATGAAAAAATTTATTTTTATTTATTTAAAATATCCCACACCTAATGAAAACAGTTTCATTAATAATGGTTTCATTAAAATTATGAACCTATTTCGTTAATTTTAAGAAATTTTTTATTCACTTTGTAAAGAAAACTTCATTAGTTTAGTGAAAAAGTTCATGGAAATTTTTTCAAGAACATTCTTTCGGTGTAGACAGGTTGTGTATGTTGTCGGGTTGTTTAAAATCGCATTGCAGTTGTTGTAAATATTGTTTGGTTATGTTGTCAATTATCAATTAAAATTTAGATGCATGTATGGATGTGTGTGAATGAACTATTTTGTGAACGTGATTGTTATTTGATGTTTTAATTGAATTATTTGAAATTTTAGCAAATAATTTGCCGAATTTTAAATTTTATAATTTTTTAAGACGAATCTATTAGTAAGTGCTTCCATGTGTTTTGACAAGTTGGAATTTGATATAAAAATCAAATCAATCATTTGTATTTCAAAATAAAAAAACTAAAGATTTTAATTCCTGTAATGGCTTTAGTAAAAACATCAATTACAAAAAAAAAAAAAAAAATCTTAAAAATTATTGTTTAATTTATTGTACTACAGATTGGACTTTGAACAAATGTACACTCATAAAAAGAAGCCCGTACAAATAGTTAAAAATTCTGCTATGATAACAGAAAAAAGTACCTGAATTTGATACAGCAGAATTTTCAAAGAATTGTGGTTAATTAAGGTGACCTAAATTTTAGGTTAGTACTATTATTTAAGTATTATTAGTGAGTAAAAAAAAAAAAATTTTCCATATTTTTTCATAAAACGGTCTATTTATAGAAATGAAAATTTAAAATTTCAGGTCAAAATTCAAAATAGAAAAAAAGTTATACCGAAGTTTATCTATAATCACTGTTGCCAGGTTTGACGATTTATCGTCATTTCGACGATTTTTAGTACATAAATTACTAAATGACGATTGGACGATTTTTGCTTCCAAAATGACGATTTTTTGACAAACTTTAAATATGTCAGCAAAACATGTTTATTTGCTATTATTAAAAAATCACCGGATCTATTTTGGATTTTATTATTTCGTTAAAATTAAAACTCTTTTTTATTGAAAGTTTAGCAAAAAAGTTATTTTGTGGATTCATGTTAGGTTTATTTTAATTTATTTTCTGCACTTAATAACGGTAAAGACCAGTGCAAATGTAGCTAAAAACAAATGAAATTTCACCTGAAAAAAGAACGACTTACATTTTAGTAAATTCTACTAACATAGTCATTTGTTCTTACTGTTCAAAAAATTAACTACAATTGTATATTAATGAGTGCAGTCAGTCAGTGCAGTAAAATATAAACAAACATTAATTTGTTATTTTTTTAAATAAAAAAAAAAACTGTACAAATTGAATGTAAAATCATAATACTGTAATTTAATGTGGTCTGTTCTTAAATGAACTACTAAGATTTAAAAATTGTACTACTGAAGTGGTGTTTACAGAATTATGTAGAAGGAATTAACAGTTAAAGTGGTAAAGTGCTATCGTTATAAAATATCATGATTTTCGAAGTTTAAATTACAGAAAAGTGTAAAAAATCATATTAAATTACACCGATAGTACATGAGCATTTGAAATGTGAATTAAATTATTATTCTTTTTTTTATTAAAACTTTATCCCACTTATAACAAACATATTTGTTTTGACGATTTTCTGACGATTTTGAAAATAAAATGACGATTTTGAAGATTTTTATTGGAAAATTTGACGATGTTATGCTCAACATACCTGGCAACACTGTCTATAATGTTAACTAATTAGACTGTTAAATCAGTGGGTATCTACCAAAGAGTAAATACAAATAGAGAGACTACACATCCCACGCCTCTCAGCAATAAAATTCCGAACTCGGGCAAGCAAATGAAAAACAGTTTTTTATACTAAAATAAATTACAACATGTTGATAAAAAATGATTGCTTTTATTTTGTTATTTTCTATTAAAATTTAATGTATTTTAATTTTATCTGGCTTATTTTATCGTTGAATAAATAAACACTTTATTAAATATTATTCAAAACACATGATAAAAATATATTTAAACTTTTCAATTCCTGCAACATGTTTTCATTTGGTCGGTTTACGAGCAATTAAAAAAGGACAAATTGAGAGAGACTGAGGTGGACTAGTACCTACAAACATCAGTCTCTCTCTAAATTTGCCCTCTTTTTATTAGTTCTTAAACTAGCATCGAGTAAATAAAAACATGTTGCAGAAATATAAATGTTTAAATTAATTTTATCATTTTTTGAATAATAATTTAATAAATATTTATTTATCTCAAATATTAACGATAAAATCAGCAAGATAAATTTCAATCATATTAAATTTGTATAGAAAATATTAAAGTGGGTATTTCAAGCAACAATTTTTATCAACATGTTGCAATTATTTTTAGTGTAAACAAAATGTTATCATTTGCTTACCCGAGTTCGGTATTTTGTTGCTGAAAGGTGTAGGAAGTGTAGCCTGTCTATTTGTATATACTCTTTGGTTAAATACATTAAAATATAAGCTAAAAATTGAGCTAAATCAACATAAAATGTTTAAAAGAATGGTCGTTCGGATCTGACCAGAGGCAAGTCCATATTTGTTATCGGAAAAATAAGTGGTATATAAATCTACTTTATAGGTAGTGAGTCCATTTGCCTCTATCTTGTTTAGTTATCGAGATAGAGGCTATTTTATGATTATAAAAGAAAAATTATGAGAAAATAACGCCGTCTGCAATTGAGGCTGATAGCGTAGACACACAAAAAATTATTTTTTGAAAACAATTGTGGTTTACATTAACTACACACAGAAAAATAAAGTGCCAACCGAATTAAAAAGTGTGCTTTAATAGTAACAACTTATAAATTAAGTTAGTACACTTAGAATACTATGTAGGTAAAGAACACTGCAAATGTAGTTGAAAACAAATGAAATTTCACTTAAAGAAAGGACGACTAGCATTACAGTAAATTTAACTAACAGTGTCATTTGTTTTCTAATGTTCAAAAAATGACTAACAATTGTAGTAAAAATGAACCATGGTAGTAAAAATAAACATTTTTTTTTTATTTTTTAAATAACAAAAAACAACTGTCAAAAATGAATGTAAAATCATAAAACAGTCATTTAATGTGGGTTGTTTTTTTAAACGAACTACAATGTTAGAAATATTTTAATTTGTTCTACAAATGACTGACATTTACATTAAAAATAAAGAAACTGTATTACAACCAAACAACTACATATATCTAAAGCAGAAGTTCCCTGAATGTGCAACGATATTTACATTAGTTTTCTGAATATTTTGGATATTACAACTAAAATTCAATTGAATTAGAACTTTGTTGTGTGAAAACTAATGTTCAATTGTATCAATCGTCTGAAATTCGTAATAACCGAATTTGCGATGTAGTAACTGAATTTGAGTTGGCAAAGAGTTAAATTTTTCTCTGTTGGAGACACAAATTATAAAAAGTTTGAGAATCACGAATTACTAAATATTTGCTTGAGAAATTAGAAATTTGATATTGTGGTGAAATAGGATAACTAATAGCTTAAGCTAAATAACTGATTTAAACGCAAGCACAGAGAACAAATTAGTTTAACTGAATTAGAATCCGTTTAACAGATCCGTTTGTAGTAATTTTTCATGAGTGTATATTTGTTGGTTGCTACTTTATTAATACAGTTACTGGTAGCTCTGCTAGTTTTTCATTTGAAACGCAAAACTTTATCATTGTAACGAATGACATTTTTATCTACATTTTATTTTTATAAAAAAAAAAAAATAAATTGTTTATAAAGTTTTACATTTTTTTTACTTGTTTTTGCATTTTGTAACACTATATTTGTTGGAGTTAAATCCACAAACTTCCGTGGTATCAGTTGGTTGAAATTTCTTTTTCCTCTCGATTTTCCGTTTTTTTTTTTTTTTTTTTTTTTTTTATTGGTCTACTTTTAACAATACTTTTTAGCATGCGTAAGCATGGTGTGTGTGTGTTTAATATTGAAACAATTTGAACATTTTTAATGTGTATTCCTTTCATATGAATGTCAATTTCCAATTTTAAATACACCAGAAACACACCATTTGTCTTTTTTTGGAATCGGAATGAACAAGAGTTTTTTGTAAGCACCCTACAACAATCATATAGATTTGTGAATTTTTTACGCATCAGATATTTGCAGAAATGTATAAGAAATTGAATATTTCGACATCTCAGAATTTAGATAAGACTTCACTTTTAGTACACTCAAATAAAAAAAGTGTGTAGAATAATTAAAAAAGCGTTTTATATCACACTTTGCTGTTTTTGTAGTTAATTTGGGAAAAAGATTTTTTTTTTGAAAATTTTTTACTTTTGACTCATAACGTACCAACTGTTCCGTTTCCAACAAAATTTTTTTGTTCTGCTGTATAAAGATAATTGATTTTTTGAAATTTCTGCAATTTTTGAAAAATCTTCGGATTATTTAAATTTGAAGACCTTTTCTTTCAATCCAGTGATTTTTTAAGTTATGAAATTCTATTTTCTTTATCAATTTTGTGACTTTTTTTTCATTCCGGAGATGTTTCTAATTTTTACAATTTTTTTTTATGTTTAATTTTTGTAATTTTAAATTGTTGGCATGTTTTAATTTAGGCTATTTTTGTTTAATCTCATCGGTTTTTTCAGTTTTTGTTTTTTTTTTTTTAGATTTTGACAAATTTACAGTGACGGTTTTGTTGCAAGTTTAATTAAAGTTTAAATACTATCTATTAAAAATTTGTTTGAAATTAAAAACAATATTCAATTAAAATTTTTATAGATATGATTAAATTGTAATTGAAACTAAATCAATTAAATATTTGAAAATTTTTTTAATGATACTACAATTTCCCTAATGGGACCAAAATTAATTAAACTTTTAATTGATTTAATAATTATTTTATTGAAACTCGATTTTTGTTTTTCTTGTGCACGTTGATTCAAAATGCATTCAAAAATTGTATCTGCAAAAATAGTAAACATTTTGGCGAAAGCTATTTAAAATTACTTCAAAATTGCGTTGCAGAAAAACTGCTAAAATTATTAAATTTTTTGACATAAATTAAGCTTTTTTTAAACAAAACTTAAGTTAATTAAAATTACCAAATTAATCTGACAAAATCAGCAAAAGCTTGCTAAATATTTGACTAAAAAAATCACCAAAAATTTAAAAAAATTTTGTTTTAGATGGGCAGATTTTTATTCTCAAAAAAAGCTGCCCTTTTGAAATCAGTCGTCTACAATTTTTTTTGGTAATTAAAGGGTGGAATCGAAAAAAATTTACCATTTACAATGCGGATTGTGCAAAAGCTATAATCACAAGGAAAGAAATTTTAATTTTCTTAAATTCTTTGAAGTGTAATATTCATTTTCGGCCTAAAAATATTATAATTTGTTGGCAGCAAAAACCATAAAAATTTCGAAATTTTTACATTTTTTTGGTTGAAAAGTAATATTTTTAACAGATCTATGAAAAAAAAGAAGATAAATCGATGAAATAAAAAAAGTTGTTATAAATTATACTTTGGGGACATGAAAGTTTAAAAAAAATTAAGAACTAAATTCAGAAGTAGTTTTTACTACGTAAAGTGGCTGGTTGCAAAGAAACATTTACGTGGCAAAATTTAGCGTTTTAAATCCAGTTTCAGCCAAAATTTTTAGAAAAGTTATTAGACAACCAAGAAGGTGTGTGCTTATTAAAAATAAGATCATGTATATTTTTTCAATACAAAAATGTAAACAAGATTAAAAAATTAATTAAAATACTCTAAGTTCCCCCACTTACAAAAAAAAAACCTTTTCCTGGATCCGAGCCTGTGTATATTAAAAAAAACAATGTCTCAAATCCATTGAGTTGCTAAAAGTTTCTGGAAGTCCGATTGGAAATTGTATATTCCCACTAACATTATACTAAGGATATTATGTAGATAAAGACTACAGCAAATGTAGTCAACAACAAATGAAATTTCACTTGAAAAAAGGACGACTAACATTTCATTAACTCAACTTACATTTGTTATTTGTTTTTACAGTCAAACAAATTACTAACAATTGTAGTAAAAAATAAACAAAATTTTTTTTTATTTTTTAAATAACAAAAAACGACTGTAAAAAACGAATGTAAAATCATAAAACAGTCATTTGATGTGGTTTATTTTTTTAAATAAACTACAAGGTTAGTAAAAATAAAATTTGTTCTACAAATGACTGACATTAGCATTAAAAATAAAGAAACTGTATGTATCGAAAATTCGCCACATAACGCAAGGAATAGTAAAAAAAAACGTATGGACAAACACTTTTCTATTGTTGATTTACTTGAATAGACGTCACTACATTGCTAGATCTGTCAAAAAACAGAGTAGTATTTAGAAGATGACAAAGCCAATTGTGATAATATTGTTGTTGTTTTTGTTATTTCTTTGATATTTTAAGTTTTGAATCACGCTCCTAGACGAGGACAAGAAATTCTCATTGAGTTTGTGATTTAACATAACAAATATCTTTAGAAATTCTAATAACAAAGTCCCCTGAAGATTTCCTTGGGCAGGAATGAAATCCGGATAGGGACAAGCCTACAGCAGATTGTTTTCACAATTTGTTAAATAAGTTTTGGGACTTTAGCACATTTAATTACTATAAATGCAATTAATGTTTATCCCGATGAAAATGAATTTAAAATAACTTTAGAGTATTGTTTTAATTTGTGATATCGGAATTTCTTTCTTTATTTCTGTTGATTTAGCCAAATTTACTGTTTTTGGCATTCAACTAAACTTAAGGAAAATATTACAAATTACATATTAATTTGGAAAACATTTCCGTTTCACATGTTTCTAATATAACATGTTTGTTTCTGAATATAATTTCTGAATATATGCCTGTAAATATATATATATTTGAATAAGTGAAAACCGTCCACCGCCAAAATATATATTTGTATATTATACATATATAAGTTGAATTAACCGAACTTTATTGTGAAAACTAATGTAAAGTTGTGCCAACCGTCTGAAATTCGTATAACTAAATTTGAGTTGTAGCCGAATTTCAGCTGGCGAATACCTAAATTTTTCTCTGTGTGTACATTTAGGACTTTTTGATTTATTTTGAAAAACGTGAAAAAATTGCAATATATTAAATTATTACTCTGAATATGAGATGATTTATATACTCCAAAGAGTATGTGTGTACAAAAACTTTATCAATTTTGCTGCATACAGTACCGAAATGTAGTTATTTTTGTAAGTTGTTAAAAAAAACAACTGTCAGAAATAAAGGGTCCGCCATCTAACGTTTTGTTTTCAACTAGTGCTTATTTCCTAGTGCTTAGCTCATGTCTGATTTGACAGATAATTAGTTTTATCCTTCCGCTGAACGAATATGGTTGTGTATACGCTTGAACAGCGCTGGGAAATATTGCGACATTACTTTGAAATCATGGTAATGTTTGCAGAAATTGCCGTTTTTGAAGATCGCATTATCAGCCGCAGAGCTGAAGTCGTTTGGCCACCTCGGAGCTGCGATTTGACACCGTTGGACTATTATTTGTGGGTGCCGTCAAAGATAAGTGTTACGCCAACAAGCCAGAGACAATTGACGCTTTAAAGGACAATATTCGTGAAGCCATTGGTGAAATACAGCTGCACACAATCGATGTGCTTAAAAATTGGACCGATCGTGTAGGCTACTGCATGGCCAGCCGAGGCAGCCATTTGAATGAAATTATTTTCCATTATTAACCGGAAGGATTGTACTTTCAAATAAAAAAACAGAATTTGAGAAAATATTCAGTAGTTTTTTTTTTATAGCATTTTCAAAAAAAAAAAGTTATTTGGCGGACCGTTTATAATTTTTTTTCTAAGTAAAACAATTCCAATTACAGTTACAATATTTAAAACCGCATATTTACATAAATAACTGTCAGTAGAACATTTTTGAGACTCGAAACATTTATTTTTTATTATACAGCCTTTCATTATGAGAATTTGATAACGATTTTCATAATGATGATGAAACTTTTCCCAAGAAATTTTCTTTTCTCGTACGATTGTACAATTTTTTTTTGTTAATATAATTTTAAATTTTTAAATGTCGGTGATGACCGCCTGTAATTTTCTGACTCTATTATTTTTTATGCATTAAGTCAATATCAGCAAATTTTATGCAAAAAATTTAATAACTTTTATTTTGCAGTAATATTTATACCAATATATACAATACTTTTTTACATTTATTTTATTTCCACTCATTCTTTCAATTTTAGTCAATTGCAATTGTATGTAAATTTAAACCCTTTACACAAAAACCAAACAAAACTAAAAATTGTGAGAAAAAAAAAACAATTGAGGGAAAAAATTACAAAGTTGTAGTAAATTTGGTTGCAGTGGAATTTCATAAAAAATGTCTACACTATTCCCTAGATAAAACGATGCAAAAGGAAATGTTGATGTATAATTGAAAGTAAAAGCGACATTGAACCCGCTATTTCAGCGGTTTAGATTTTCATTATTGGCAACGCAATTCAAACAGTTAATATGTAGACAATTTGTTAGGGAACGTTCGCAAAAGTGTTTTTGTTTTTTTAAGTTGCGACTTGAATGCACACGTTTCTTGGTTTATTGTTTAAAAAAACGTGTAATTTTAATTTAAAAATAAAAAGTGAATAACAAACAAGATTTAAAGAATTTTTCAAGTGGGATTTTGCAAACGGTAAGAATTACAGAATTTGAATAAAATTTACTGATTCTATAAAAAATAAATAAAAATAAGAAAAAAAAATTTTATTTTCATAATGTTCGCTGATGTTGATAGATCGTTAAAAACAAACCATTGATATATTTTCCAATTCTCTGATTTGTTCCAATGATTTCGTGTTTTCTTGTCAATTTTGAACCATTTATCAAAATGGGTCACAACACGAATAATATATCTTTTATTTACCGCAATTAAAAAAGTTTGGACCATATTACATATGGTAACCCCTACAGCAGCTTTAAAACACATGTTAAACGAACAAAATTTTAATAAATTTTAATTTAAATACAATTTTACATCATATTCTAATAATTTCATACCACTTTAGGCGAACGTATTCCACCTATATTTGTTTAGCCCAAAAACCAAATGTAGGGCCTTTTTAATAATACTGCGCAACCCGAAAACTTAAACATGAGTACCAATCATTCATCCTCAATATTTCGGCCACGCTGATTTTCCGCAAATTTGCATTAAAAATCAAAAAATTTTATCTTAGTATTTTGTGCTGAATACAGAAAAAGTTCAAATTTCTCATTCCTCCACTAAAAATATGACCATAATTAACTGCTCTGTTTTTCTATTGTTTATGTGGTTTTGTTTAATATTATTTAATTTGTTCGGGCAGAGTGCGTCTCACAACACTTCTTTCACAAAAATCTTAAACAAGAATGACACTAAAAGAATCGAAGACGCTCATAAAAGACAGAGTGATCATCTTATAGTTGGCGTAACTATAATATGGATGTAGTTGGAGAAAGGAGTATGATAATAAATTTCATATTAATGACTGTGGACAAGAGATAATATCGCATCGATTTTTATTACAACATGATTAAAGCTTAAAGCAACCATATTATTGGTGAAATATGATTGATACAATATAATTTAATTGAAACAACCATTATGACTGTAGGAAACACAGTGTTGTGGCCGCAATCATATTGCAACCATATTTTTTCTCTGAGTGTATATTTTAACTGCGTAAGCAGTAAATGCACTTTTGTACATAAGCAAAAAGACAAATCTGACCAATTATTTCGTGTAAAAAAGAAATAAAAAATGTGCGGCTAATGGGAAAAACGCGAAATGTGCTAAAATGTATATGCCATACCGAAAAAGGAGGATATTATATATATCTAGCATAAAAAATTATGTGTACCAAAATTCAGCCAAATAAAGTTCATATTTGCGAAAGATATTTTAAAAATCACTTTTATTACAAAATATTTTCCAATTTATTTTAAAAATGTTGACATATTTGTATGAAATTCAAAATAAAATTTGAAAATATTTTATAGACATCGTAGTGTAATCAAAAGTTTGTTGAAAAAACTTTCGCAAATGTAATAGTAAATACTGAGAAAAAAATGGCGTATTTACTTGTTAGTGATGCACGCTTATTAACCAAATTTGAG
This sequence comes from Delia radicum, assembly GCA_021234595.1. Taxonomy (NCBI): domain Eukaryota; kingdom Metazoa; phylum Arthropoda; class Insecta; order Diptera; family Anthomyiidae; genus Delia; species Delia radicum. Next base: position 217,616,762 of record CM037851.1, read on the forward strand.
ACCCGAGATGTTAGTGAAGGTCTTTTAAGTTTTTTCTAAAAATATAATATAAAATATTTGATTTATAAATTTTATATGCCCATAAGTGAAAAAACTGGGTACGCCGTTGAAATCAGCGTTGCCGAAATATTTACGAGAAATGGTCGGTAACCTTGTGTTTCTCTATTTACAAATTACAAAATTAATTTACTACTTCTCGTTGTTTATTTTACAATATACTTTTGTAATTTAAAAAATTGCTTTGTTAGAGAGCAGCATTTTTTTACATCCTGAAAATCTTAATAATCTAAAATATAAGGAAATGTCAAGGATAATGAAATAATAATCGATTTCCATTAAGAGCTTACTCAAACTTTCCTATATTTTACTAAAATTTTCTCTTTTTTACTAAAATTTTAATCAATTTTAGTAAAGTATGCTAGATTTCTTATTACTTTAAATTTTTCGTAAAATAACATTTTTTTTCTTGTAATTTTCACAGCGTTTTTATTTGAGTGCATGCGCCAGTAAGGCTCAAATAATCCAACTCTCTATCCTCAAAAATAATGTTGACTGTGCATATTGGCTGTCTAACAGCAAAGATATATTCTTTGCGTTGTATTTATTTTACCAGTAAGTTGGGAATACAAAATATGTAAAAACAACTGAAAATCGTACTAAAACCGGTTATATATTACATTTTATATCTCATATCTTTATAAAAAAAAATTTTTTGCTAAAAATAGCGGCTTTTGTTTTTATAGAAAACTATTATTTTCATTTTAGCAAATTGATTTCCATTAAGGGTTTACAAAATTTTTCCTATATTCTACTAAAATTTTAATAAATTTATGTAAAGTTTGTAAAGTTTCTTATTACCTTGACTTTTTCTATAAAATACCAGTATTTTCTGCAACTTTTACAAACTATTTCATTTGTGTGTATGTGTAAGTTAGGATCAATTAATCAAACATTTTGATTGTGCATATTAGCTGTCTAACAGCAAAGTTATGTATTTGCATGTGTATTCATTACTAAAACCGGCTATGTATTAAAATTAATGTCTCGTATCTCTAGAAAAACAAAATCTATAAAAACAAAAACCGTTAAGCCAAAAAATCAATCCGTTTTTAAGGGGCTTTGTGTAAATGTTGTATAATATCGTGGCAACAGAAGTTTTAAATTTTGCGATTTTATTTAATTTAATTTTTTTTTTTTTTATTTACTCAACATTACATGCATTAAAAAATAATGTTTAACAATTTTATTATATGGCTTAAAAAATATTATATGTATATATAGAACACCACCATGTAATCTTTTGAATATAACAACAACAAAACATATGTATTTAATATGAATTTAAATTGTATGAATAAATTGTTTGTAAGTATTTGTGTTTATCCACAAAAATCCCTTTTAAAACTTTTAGTGGAATGTATTAAAATTATGGTGAAAACATATTTTGTAACTATGGATTTCTTAAAGTTGGAAGCTCGCATTCAATGATAGTTTTAAATTTGAATGACTGACTAATGTATAATATTACGGGTGATCCAAAAGTTGTTAAGTTATTGACCGGGTTTACCCCTTGGAAATATTTAGTCGGATATCGGGAAGACGTGCTGCATCGGCCTTGAAGTTTGAAAAACGGATTACGAGTGGAAAATATGATTTTTACTATTTTTTTTCAAAAATTGTAATATTTTAAAGGATTTTGAATTAAAAATGTTAAAAGATCGCGAGTTTGTTTGCAATAAAGCAATAAAAATTTAAATCGGTTTAAAAAACATCCGAATTGTTACAATTTCTCCTGGCAACTGGTGTGTTGCGGACCACAAAATTAAGAAATTCTACCGTAAAATTAAAAATTTCTTAAAATTATCTGCTACAAAAACATTTTTGTATTCTTTAATTTCCAGCAAAATCAGATAAGAAGTATTTTTATTCTTGTGTTTTGCTAACTCGTTTTAACCTAAAAGCAAAAAGGTCGACATTTTTAAACACTGTTTTCAAATCACCAATTTTAAAGTTTTCAAATTTCAATGAAAATGAAAATGAAAATTATTCAAGTTCGAGGCCACACTCTATATTTATAGAGCTTTTGTTTTCAAATTTATTAATTGACCCCTTTCAGGAATGTGTTGGTGGATTTATTTCGGGAATTTTCTAGGTCAACATCATCAGAACACGTTTGTTTATGTTTAATTTAAAAATAAAAAAAAAATTTTATTGAAAAATTATGCCCACACGGAATACGAAGCCGAGCCTCCTTGTTGTGAGTCAAACCGCTGTATCATCTGAGCTACTTCGACATGTTATACTTGATAGATAAAAATATAAATGACTTGCTTGCACAAAATGTCATTACTTTCCAGCTTTTAAAAATAAGTAGTTATATATGTACTTACTAGAAGTGAAAAAATAATGACTCTAAAATAGATTTTTAACAAATTTTTAGAAAAGAAGTAGAAAAAGAAGTACTAATGGGTCAAGTATTATTTTTTGTATTCAAATAATGGGAAAATTAACACCCGACTAAAAAAATTCATATGGAGCATTTTGTAGTCATAACAATTTCTATCTGACGCTATAGTATGTAAACTTTTTAAATTTCATCCGAAATATGGGCCCATATCATTGTATCTATTTGTATTTATTTAGATCTAATATGATGCAATTAGATAAATGTCCAGTACAATTTTATCCGAATTATGGCCCGATAGAATTGTATTATGTTGTATCAGTTTTGTATATAATTGTATCAATTTATATCTAAACTGATACCAATAGATACAATTATATAAAAACCAGATATTGCTCTATCCGGTTTTTGACCAGCTATAAATGTATATGATTTTATGTAAACTGATACATATAAATATAATTAGATCCGAGTTTTAATCTATTAAAATTGCGCTAAATGTTACATTTTTTTTATGATTGTATGAAAATATACACAATTTCATACAAATATATGATCATACTATCATATCCGTTAAGTCCATAAAAATATATTAAGAAACTTTTTTGAGGGTTTTTCAAAAAAATTACTGCATAAATCTTTTTTAAGTTTAATGCGCCTTAGGGTGTCCCGAAAGTGTACGATTTTACGTAATAGTGAGGAGTATTATGGGACAAATAAAAAAAATCGAGAATGCTTAAAGTTCCCTGCTCGTATTTCTTAGATTTTTTCACACAATTTGACAATGCTGAGCATATTATGCGAAAAACATTTATGAAACATATAAACTCTTCTTTGTCCAAAAATTTTAAAAATACACTACGAAGACCGCCAGCAGCAACTATAAGTTTTTTATTTATAAACGCAACGAAATTAGCAGATTATTTAAATTCGGGACAGGCTAATATAAAGCCATCAGCCTTTAAATGAGGCAATATATAGATCTATACAAAATAAGATCTACATTTTTCTGATATGGAACAATATATAACAATGAATAGGAAAAAATATCGTTGTATCCAAAACGAAATATATTTTTCCAATATTAAACTATATGTTATTATATATAATTTTAATTTGTGTTATATCTAATTATACATGTATTCGTACATAATTAGATTAACCATATATATCTAATATAATGCATTGTATATGTCGTATACGATTATATATTGGTAGATACGTAATTAGATGTAATTATATGTGGCATCGTATTAAAGATTTTGGAGAAAAAAATATTTATATATAAGCATACATAAACATATGTATTCACATATAATAGAATGCAGTAACATATATATATGTATATAAAATAATGCATGACTATATTCAAACGTTTTTACTCGGGTAGTTATTAGTAAGTCCTTATTATTTGTGTTGAAGTAATGCAGATAGTAAGCTGGCGTCATTACTGGTAGTGAAAAAACTAATGGCATGTCATTGTCGTTTCTACACTATGTATGGCCATATATGTGGCTCGGATACAATTATATAAAGCTATATAAGACTATATAAAAATTTTTTTTTGTCGGTTACCAGGGGGTAACATGGTCAATAACACTGTGCTAGTTCAAAAACGTAACAAGCGGGGCACCCGGCGGGTAAAGCTAATTCGAGTACGCTGAATCCAGTGGTGCTAACCGTTTTTTTAGGTTAGCTCTCGTTTAAAAAATAATTAAGATTGAAAATTATGGTTCCAAGTACCTAAAAAAAAACAATTTTTTTAAGTTTTTTTTACCATTTATTGATTTTAAATGTATGAAATTGAGAACATTTTATGAAACAACATCAACAATAAACTATTTGCAACAAAATTTAATTGACTACAACAATTTTAAAGTGATTTATAATTTTTTTTTTTTTTAATAAATAAATTTTTCATGATTTTTTCAATTTTCATTTCCTGATTCTTCTATATCATTATCTTCCTCTTGCAAATTCCAACAAATGTCACCTAAAAGTGAATATCGCATTCCGCCCATTTTCAGTTCGACTACCAATATTTGTAATTGATGGACTCGTACAAAATTTGAATGCTATATAGCTAATATAGAACCCTAGATATTTAATATTAATATTAATTTTGTATATGAGCTTAATATTCACTTTGTATGGGAGCTGCCACGCCCACTGGTATGATCCCGCCCAATTTTTCCCATGACTATTCATAATATAATCAACGTGCACAAATTTCTAAGACTCTGGCTATTATAGAACTGTAGATATATGATATTAAATATTTACTTTGTATGGGAGCTGACACGCCCACTGGTCCGATCACGCCCATTTTTTCCCATGACTATTAACACTATTAAATAATCAACGTGCACAAATTTCTAAGACTAAGACTATTATAGTACTGTTGATATATGATATTAAATATTTACTTTGTACGGGAGGGAACCATAATTTTCAATCTTAATTATCTTTTAAACAAGAGCTAACCTAAAAAAACGGTTAGCACCACAGGATTCAGCGTACTCGAATTAGGTTTACCCACCGGGTGCCCCGTTTGTTACAAAAAAAAGTGTCCGATTCGAGCACAGTGTAATTGAACATTTTTGTTTCCTTCATACAAACTTGGAGCACCCTAATGTATATTTAAGTCATAGTGCAACATCAATTTGTTTTCATTAACATTGATTTAATTTATAGTAAAAATATGAATCGTTAGTTTTTTTTTGTTTTCAAATTGTTGCTGTAATTAAAACTGATGCTGTAAATTTTAATTAAAATCTACTTTAATGATTATAATCCTTTAGAGAATAATTTTATGTTTTTTTTATGTAACACACATTATAGAATGTTGTTGTATTATAAATTTTAGTGGTAGAAGTATTTATGTTTAATATTTACAAATTTATATAATTAGCAGAGCAGCGACTTTCATGCAATAAAAAATCGAAAACATGTACTAAAAATGTACTAAAAATGTAAAATATCCACTAAAAATATGTTCAACACATCTAGAAATATAAATTAAAAATTAAAAAATAGGCACATAAAAGTTTCCGTTTTTAAAAATTTTATTTTTGACTTGCAAGCGTTGTTTTGAAACAGAAATTCGATGTAAATTTTAAGGAATACATAAACAGAATAATTCTTCTTCGATTTTAGTATAAGCTATATTACAGTTCGCAAATTCTTCCTATAGTCTAATTTCAATAAAAAGACAACACTTATTTTATAAAAATATGCCAAAAAAATTTAAATATGCAATAACAATCATTAATTATGAAAAAAATATGCATATAAAAACAAAATATCCATTTGTGATAAAATATGTAACAACAACTTGTTGCCATTTTGTTATAGTTTTTGATTCGAAAAAGTATTTGGTTAAATATGCATTTGCATGAAAGTCGTTGCCCTGACAGTTACTATTGGCATGTTTCATTTATAACCAACTGAAAAATATAGAACTTCGAACCTACCCCTTCTAAATTTGTTCAAATTTAGCACAAATATTGTGTTTTATGCAACTAAGGTGGATAAGAAATTTTGACTCACTAGACCCATTGGTTCCCGAAATAAGGCGGAAATTGAAAAAATCTTAAAAAAGGTATAAAAATTACTACAAAATTAAGAGTATAATGAAAAGTATTAATGCTACGTAAATCAATGGTAAAACAATTACACACAATTCTTGCTAAAAATACGAAATAATGTCAAGCAAACAAAAACTTTCGTAAAATGTACAAAAATTGTACACCAAGTACAAAAAAAAAAAAATAAATAGAATTTTTTTATGTTACACTGTGTGATATGAGATATAACAGAAGACTATCGATAATTTATCCTATATATTTCGGGAATCTAATTTTAATATCGTACTGTCATCAATTTGCTCTTTTATGACACAACTTCATCATATTTATAAAGTGTTACTTTGGACGAAAACCAATGAAGTTTTTCTTCATATTTATACAGTTTTTCATAAATATGATGACACATTTTCCCTGAGTGTATTCCAAAAAATTCATATTTCGCTGAAATTTTAAGATTGCAAAATATTCGAAAATGCCGAATAATTCTCGAATAACTCGAACACCTCTCTTTTAGAAAAACCGGCTTTAAAAAAACAAAAAAATGGGAAAAAAACAGCGGTCGAGACGAAAAAACCGGTTTTTCGAATAACTCGAACAACTCCGTTTTTTCAAAAACCGGCTTTAAAAAAACGGAAAAATGGGTTCAACGAAATGTAAATCTGTACATTAAATAACTAAATTTGATTCCCGAATGTTGCTGAAGGTATTGTGGGTATTTCCTATAAAAAACTACGATAAGATATTTTATTTTTAAATGTTTTTGTTTTAAAAAACTTCGTTAAATCCGGCGAAATTTTAATCAAATTTTTCGCAAAATCTGACCCATCAGTGAAGAAACGGAGTACGATATTAAAATTTAGATTCCCGAAATATATAGGATAAATTATTGTTAGTCTTCTCTTATAACATAAAAAATTCAATTTATTTTTTTTTACTTGGTGTACAATTTTTGTTCATTTTACGAAAGTTTTTGTTGTTTTTACATTATTTAGTATTTTTAGCATGAATTATCATGAGTGTATTGTTTTACCATTGATTTATGTAGCATTAATACTTTTCATTATACGCTTAATTTTGTACCTTTTTTAAGATTTTTTCAATTTCCCCCGTATTTAGCGAACCAATGGGTCCAAAATTTGTTGTCAACCTTAGTTGCATAAAAGACAATATTTGTGCCAAATTTGATCAAATTCGGAAGGTGTGAGGGAAAGCAATTGGTTGGTTTTATTCATATTAACTCTATTACGGATTTTGCATGTAATAAAATTCAATTAAATTTTAATTGAAATTCAATCAATATTAATTTATTTATACAAAACATATTAATGCATGTTTATTTAATTTCATTATAGAACAGTTAGGTAAAAGTAAGTGAGTGAGTGAGTGAATAATAATGATAATTGACATGCAAAGATATTGGCATAATCCAAAAGGATTTTATTGTATAAACAAGATTCGTTTGATGAATCTTAATAAATCATATTTGTTTAAAATGCTAACAATAATTATAAATTACACTAGTTTACAGGTGTTTATCATAATTACAATTTGTTATAAACCTCCCTCGGGGAATTTGGAATCGGTTGCCCCTAAAGGACCTATCACGTGGCAGGTTTAAAGTATTTATTAAGTTTTCAATATATTAAAATTAAACAAAATAACAAGACAACAAAAATTAAAAATAAAATTTGAAGTTTATGCCATACAAAAATCGTTAGGGAATGTACCCAATTGTGGCCTGTTGACTAAAGTGGACCATTCGTGTTATTACGTGTTGAATATGTCAAAATTATCAACAGTCATCGAGTTTAATCTTCGCTATCACTATTTTAGAAAAGTTTCGACTTGAATACACATGTTTTTCTGGGTTTTATTATGTCGGTTCAAAAAAATAAAAACCCCCAATATAAAGTATAATATTTTGTAAACATAAAAAGTAAATAACAAGCAAGTTTTAAAGAATTTCCCAAGTCGGATTTTTGTAAACGGTAAGAATTTTATTCACAATTTTAATAAACCCCATTGATTTTATACAACATGTAATGAATCATACAAAAATGTGAAAAACTAAATATAGATAGAGTTCCCTAAAGTGATATATTTTCTAATTTTTTTATTCTTTTTATTACTTTTTAACTGTTCTTGTCGATATCGTTTCTCTAACTCAATTTAAAAAGTTAGCATTATATATGGCACACATGGGCAAATGCGGTACCAGAACGATTTTCGTACGCCCCTTTATTAATGTCAAAACATAAAAATAAAAAAATAAAATAAAAAACTTTGAACGAAATTATTTACCTGAATAATATTGCACGGCAGTCCGAAAATTCGTTAAATTCCCTGTGCGGCCGGAGAAGAACGAGTTTTGAGCCCGCCCTTCATATATGGTAGCACCTTAAGCAGCTTTAAGCGATACATAAAACGTTTTAATAAACAAAGTTAAATAAATTTTAATTTTAATTCACATTTTTGTCGATTTTCCTTCATATGCTAATAATTTGGTATGCTTTTAGATACCCAAGTAGAAAATGCCAACCGTACCAAAAAATAGTACTGGAAAACCACTGGTTTATTTGTAAAACCCACCGTGTTAAAAATTACGAAAGGCACAACTTATATTCCACTAGGACAACACTAGAAAAAAATTCTTTGCCAAAATTTTTATTTTATTACAATATTGTTGGAAAGAAAATTAAGTGTAGATTACTATAATTTTAAGAAGAATTGCACTAAGCACTCTAGGCAGAACAAACACTTGGGTAATCCTATTAGGAAGGTAAAAATTTCGATTTTTGTTAAAATTAAAATTTTCTCTATTCAATAAAATATTTATTAATAGACATTGTTCAATGGGAGCGTTGTGGTGTAATGGTTAGCGTGTTGGACTATTACACAGATGGTCCCGGGTTCGATTCCCGGTGACGACAACATTAATTTAGAAAAATTATATGTATGAGTTTTCTATCACTTATATGTATCGCAGCGCCCACCTTCGGTGTTTCCATAGCACTTAACCCCACCAAAGAAAAAAATAATGAATCTGTGCTATGAAACAAAAGCTTCAATAAATTCGCCAACTCTACATCAGGTGCCGAGCAACAACTGTTCAAGACTTGCCATCTCGCGCAATTAGAATGTTGACATGTTTGAAGCCATTCATTTTTCACCACGTATCATCTCTCCATTATCCTCTTTCCAACGAAAGCAACACATTAATTAATAGGAAGAATTTCCTGAGTGTTGCTTCTCTTTAACCCTCTAACGGGTAAGGCTGCCTTAGGGCAGTATTCATAAAATTTACTACAAATGCATCAAATGCGCGTTTTATACTTAGAAATTAAAATATTCCAATAGAAAACTAAATTTGGTAAATATATTTCCGTGTGCCGTCCACGGTTTGGAAGCGAGAAAGTCAAAATATCGTAATATTTCAAAAAATAATTATTTTTGAAAAAAAATTAGTTTTAAAAAATCTAAAAATCCAATTTAGGTTGACTAAAAACTCTTTATAAAATATAAGTAAGATTGAAGCTTTATCTATAATAATAAGTCCTAACTTTGGTCCAAGGACTCACAGGAATTTATCAGGATTCCTTTAAAAGACATCATCGTAACTAATATACGGATTTTTATGAAATTTGGCAGAAGGAAGACATTAAGTATTAATAGCAAAGCGCTAAAGTTTGAACAATATAAATTGAAGTTTCGATACTTTTTCGCCTAATTTCGCTTTTTCCATAAAGCACAATCGTGATATCTTCTTAAATAGTTTTTGGAGTGTGGTTATATCTTGGTAACAGAAATAATTTTTGTTCAAAACTTCTCTTTTAAATGTTTTAGTTTTCAAAATGCGCCCTAAAATATTTTAGCTCATATCGCCTAAATTAGGCAACGATAAACAATTTCGTTGAAGAATTTATTATTTGTTTTTCGAGTGGAGCACTTGGTATGAATTTCGTTGCAAAACATCGTTTGGCAGTTAGAGGGTTAAACAAAAAAAAACCCACAATTCCCAAAAATAAAATAAAAAAATTCTAAAAATTAGATTTTTTGCTGCCATGTCTATATTTATCGGCGGGATTGGAAAACACTTCGTTAATAAATTAGGCGTGTGTTGCAGTATTAATAGCTGCTTTCGCGAGCTAATTGGAGGAGTGCGCAATTTTTAACAGTGGGTTAAAGTTGATATTTGCCTTAAAAATGTGGCAACATTAGAAGCGTCTGGGTGGGGGGGGGGGGGGGGGAATATATACAAATCAAAAATTTCTTAAACACAACTCGCTTTTATAGAAAAAGACCTTTTAAATTAGTATTTTTAGAAAGAAAATATTTATCTGGAGGTAAAAGACTGTTGGTTCATGTTGGGAAAAAAATTGCAAAATTTTATTTTTTATTTATCTATTTTTTACTTTAAACGAATGTAGTTTTTGAGTGGAACTAGATATTGCATTAAATTGTTTTTTATTTATTTGAGAATTTACTTAGTTAAATAACCACTAGTTTAAAAAAGAAATTGTTCCCGATTTCGTTCCGGTATTCGCAAAAAACAGGACCTGAGTCGGATCAAATTTGGAAGTTTACATTTTCAAATGGAAAAAATCTCGGGAACTATAGGAGATAACACATGTAAGCATTACAAATACAAATATATTAACTTTTTAAAAATCGTCCCCGTGGGGCATTTTTAAGGTTCCAAATCAAAACTTTAGTTCGATATTACATCACTTATGCCTGTTCCGAATTTCATTGCAATCGGAAAACTAAGTAAGAAATGGCCGAATTATTTCCAAAAACTTTGTGATATATCACACAGTGTATCGGGGCTCTACTGTTAAGTTTATAATAAATTACCACATTTGGTTTGCACTTCAATTATTTCATTTTATAATTACTAAAACTATTTTAATAATTAGTATATTAATTAAGTAATAGCTTGTAAAATTTCCAAACATTTTAAATGTTAAATATTTCAATTAGAATAATATAAAAACATTGTAAAAAAGAAATATATACAATGGTAAAGTTGTGTAAATAATAACTTTGTACAGGGTGGGCCAAAAGTTACCATGGGGTTTAAAAATTTAATAACTTTTTCGTTTATATATTTTTTTTATTTTTTTTTTCAGATTATATAAATAACACTTGGAGAATAAATAATGGAGAGATTCACAACTGAACAAAGAACAAGAATAATAGAATTTTATTATTTAAATCAGAGATCAATTATTTTAACGCAAAGAGCATATCGTCGACATTTTAACTTCAGAATTTCGTAGGTCCTGGGGTTCTGAAAATCCAAGAGCCATTCATCAACGCCAATTGCACCCCATTAGGTGTACAGTATGGTGTGGGATCACATCTGAAAATATCATTGATCCTTACTTCTTCGAGAATGAAGATGGAAGAGCTGTAACTGTAAATGGAGAGCGGTATCGGTTTATGATAGAACATTTTTTACGGTCCTGCTCTTGAAAACAGACCTGGTATGTGGTTTCAGCAGAACGGAGCCACTGCCCACACTGCCGGAGTCACAATGGCACTTTTAAGTGAAATTTTTGGAGAGCGAATAATTTACAGAAATTCGGAAATTATTTGGCCAGCGCGATCGCCAGTTTTGACAGCACCCGACTATTTTCTTTGGGGTTATTTGAAGGAGCGAGTGTATGTGAACAAGCCAGAGACAATCCTTGAACTCAAGGCAAATATTGTTGCTGAAATTCGAACGCTACAGCCACAAATTTTGAAATATGTTATGGAAAATGCTCTAAAACGAGCCCATCAGTGCGAAGCTGAAAACGGTGGTCATTTAAGAGACATTATTTTTCACACTTAGTGTAAAAAAATTTCCATTTTGTATGTTATATAATCTGAGAAAAAAAAATAAATAAACGAAAAAGTTATTAAACTTTTAAACCCCATGGTAACTTTTGGCCCACCCTGTATAAAAAAAATTGTATAAACATTAAGTTTATCTTTATGATATTAATAAATGGTTTCACAATAAAATCGATAAAGCTTTGTTGGAATTTAGTCAATAAAATAATTTTGAAAGCTAATAAAAATTTTATGAAAAATTTCACTTTATTCATAGAATACCCGAGTAAAACAGTTTATATAAAATTATATATGATGAGATATTTTCGGCAAATTATATCCTCTTAATTTGATAAGAAAAATGGTTGTATTAAATTGTATCACTTTGGATCTAATTATATTTAAATAGTTACAATTTAATAAAAAACTATCCAATTCAATCCAAGTTTTGTTCCGATATAATAACATCTAATTATATTATATTTGATACAATTAGATATAATTAGATACAATTAGATACATAATAATCCAAATATATTTAAATTAAAAGATATTAAGTTACATATATTTGACTCACATAAAACGGGTTCAAAACACAAAATGTTTGATTGAAATTTGTAAATAACTTAAATTTTATTTATTTTTTTTATGACATCAAATGTTCGTCTTAAACGAAATTGTTAATTTTAATTTAATTAAAAAACAAATGTTTGTCAATATTAAAATGGCCCAGTTAAATCCAAAACAGAGGTTGCAGAATAACTTATAGGCTTATAATTTCTGTTTTGCAACCGATTCTTTTTATATGGAGTTTGTGCTATTTGAAATAGGTTCTTTAGCTCCAAACTAGAACAAGTTGCTTTAGAAACAGTTCTAGAATCAGTTACAGAATTGGATCTGGGACCTCTTCCAGAAACCTCTTCCAGAAACGGTTCCATGTAACCGGTGGTAACAGATGCTTTTATAGGACAGGTTCATAGGTAATCTGTTCTAAAAAAATTTACTGGAGTAATTGTTAATTGTAATGGAAATCGATTTCTCAAAATTGTAAACTATTTTCGTAAAATATTTTGCGATTTTTGAATTTTATATAGTTACATAGAAACTGACTTAGGAATTTTTTTCAGTTTTGGATTATATAGAAGTATGTCTAAAAGGACAGAACACGTTTTTGATGTTTGTATTGTATATAATTATGTATTGGGTTATATCTAATTTTATTTAATAAAATTTATCAACTATGTACAGTAAAACTCGCTTAAGACGAACTCGGTTAAGACGAACCCTCGGTTAACACGAACTAATTTAAAAGTCCCAACGTTATGGCAACAATTTTCATATAAAATACATCTTTTAATACGAACTCGGTTAATATGAACCCTCGGTTATTACGAACTGTTTTAAGCAGTCCCAAAAACTCGTTTTCATACAAATTACCATGTTTAGTACACTATTTATCCGTTTAATGGGATAGACCAAATATGAATTTAATATCCGTGAATGACTTTCTAGATATAGATGCTAATGTTTTGACGCCTGATACTTTATCAGGTGAAGAAATATTGGAAATTGTTAATCCTCCCGATGTTGAAAATTTGTCAAGTGATATATTCGAACAAAATCGTGTGCCGAAGAAGCTGACAATCATATTTTGGTAATAGAAAAACTTATAACGAATGAAATCGTTAATTCAGTCATTCAGAAAAAAATAACAGATTTTTTTTTTTTTAAATGAAGAATTTTAATTGAATTTTTAATTGTGGATGCATGAAATGCTAATTTTTTTTTTTATTTATGTAAAAATCTTGTTTTTGTTTTAATAAATACATATTTTTTATCGTTAAAAAAAAAAACCCTTAATACGAACATCGCTTAAGACGAACTAATTTTTTTGGTCCCTCGGAGTTCGTCTTAACCGGGTTTTACTGTATTATCATATATAAAATTCGGAATAGTATTTTTTCATACATGATTGAATGTGCTTATACATGAATTTTTTTGGAAAAACATTTTATAAATATTATTATATATGTACATATAAATTCATATTGAGACATATGCTATTTTATATGATCATGTATTTTTATATTAAAGAATATATCGTTATATATAATTTTTTTTCTACTCGGGTATTTACGGTAATTGTATCGACGAAATTGCTTTTGTTTTTTCTATAACATTACTCGACGGTCAAAAAAACCTGGAGTCGAATTACGGCATTCGTGATGGTAATTTTGATTTCGAATTTAATTTTCTATTTCTAAAAATATAATATTTAAACAAAATGTTTTCGATCAGGGATTCGGTACTTGATGGGAAATAAATGTAAAAATTAATGCTTTTATGATCAAATTAAAAATAGTTTGAGCATATATAAAATTTAAAAGAATTAAACTAAACATGCACAATTTTCAATTCCTTGCAATATCGGTAAAGGAACTAAAAACGGGTTTCAATTAAAAAATGTATTGAATCAATTAATATTTTAATTAATTTTGCACCTATTACGGCAATGATAATATCAATTAAAACTTTTATTGAAAAAATAAAAAGGAAAAAAAACTATAAATCACTTCTACAAAAAAATATGACACTGACAAAAAAAGTGTGTGTGTGTGCTGCGTTTGTTTGTATGTTTGTGCTTGTTTTATTTGTATTTAAGCTACAGTGTATGAAAAAATAATTTGAGAATTGCGTCTAAATTAAAATATGTATTTATCTATTTAAAAGCCAATCAAAATATTAATTGATTCAATTAAATATTTGTTTAGAAACAAATTTAATTTAATCTTTAATTTGATATTTTAGGTTGATAATTTTTTCTGTGTACTTTTATAAATTGAAAACAAAAATTGTTAATAACTGTAAGAGAAAGATGAAGAAAAAGATTGTCATCATCAGCCTCATTCTAATCCACCAACTCAGGGCCTGATCAGGTATATGTGACATATTTCAAAAATGTTCGACATCTGTTGAAACCGATATTAGATGCCCCTTATTTCTCAAGGTTTTATGAATTGAGAGGAACGATAGACAGGGCTTGATTGACTATGAAACGTTTTCCCCAAAATAATTGATGAAAGTCGAAAAATTAAAAAAATACTTGAATCTTGCAAATGTTGTTTTAATTTTATATATTTTTTTGCGCATGTTTTTAACTTTTAGATCCATACCAATACAAAATGTACTCACTAGACTTGGGAGATACATTCATTACAAAAGTAATTTTCATATCGCTGCTTGGTGAAAAGTTCACTTCTAAACCAAGTGAAACCTAAATTTTCCGATTTTTAAACTTTCGCAGTTTATTCAATACGGTTTTTACGCAGTTTAATGAAATAAAGTCTAGAGAACAGTATTTGAAAAATGGTGTAGCTTTATATAGTTAGCTTAAGGTACACCAAGTCGATGTGAGTGCATCAATATCGGGATAGAAACCTCACAAACTTATAAGGAATTGGTGTAATTTTTTTTAAATGTATGTTTTTTGAGTCTTTTTTTAAATGTATGTTTCACAATTATATTTGAAATTAGCTAGCGTATTGCGTGAACTGAGTTACATTGTAAAGAGCACCTCCTAGTCAAAAAGGCATTTTGAAACGCAAAAATTTATGAACTTTTTAAAAATTTAACGAAATTTAATTATTTTGTTTCGCATATTTTTATTTAAAAAAATATGGCTTGAGAGCATAGTTAGGTGTCTTGAGGGCATCCTTATAACGGACTTAATTAATAAATAGCAAAACAGTTAAATTGTTTCCAAACATGTTTCACTTTTTGATCGAAAAGGCAACAAATCATTCTAAGAATATTAAATTTTATGTAGCAAACAAAATTTTTATAATCTCAAAAAGCATCACTACATAAATTTTTTTATTTTGTGAATTTAAAATTATTTTATATGATTTCCTGCAAATAATTAACGCTAAACCCAACTAAATATCTTTGAACGGAAAAGGATTCGTGTTTTCCAAAATAATCGCGGTTTTCATTTTAAGTCATAATATAAGACAAAAAAATGTTTGGGTGTATTTTTAAAATGTGATAAATAAAATGAGATCTGAAAATTGGTGTAGCTTTTACTGAATCTAAGCAAAAATTTTAATTTAAATATTTTTAATTTTCTTGAAACTTAAAACTGCCATAATGTTTGCGCCGTTAAACATATATGATTACTGCGAATGGATTTGACACGCTTAAACATCGCACAAAAGGTTATTCTTGTCATACAAACAAATTTTTTTTAAATATTTTACCTCAAAGCGTCGTAAATTTTTATATGTTCCACATATATCGATCAACCAGAGAAGAAAAAAAAATTCATAATTTATACAAATTTATCGAAACCTTATTAAAATTTTATTTATATATCAATCTATAGCAGTCTAAATATTTATATTAAAAAATATTTGTTTTTTTTTTTTATTCATTCAATTCAACTCAAACCTCAAGCATTCTTGAAAACAATTAACTTAATTAGGTTAATTTATTAAATTCATTAAACAAAATTTTATATCACAACAAATTCAAAAAATGATAAGCTAATTAATTGTAGAATTAAATAATATTTATAGCAAAATATATATAAAATAAAGAGTAACAAATTGATTAACCCTCTATCCGGCAAGGGTATTTTAAATTGGACATTGAAAGTGCTCAAAATGAGGTTTTTATAATAAGAATTTAAGCTACCCAGCAAAACTTTGGTAATGGGTAGGACTTATTTCAGACCTTCCAAAGTAATGACTATCCATTCCAGTTTTTGTTATTTTGAAGGTCCGAAATAATACCTTACTAATATGAATATATGTAACTGCTTATTTGTAAGATAAAAAACAACGCCTTACTAATATTGTGTTAAATATCTGCTTATTTGGAATAGCAAAAATAATAAGTTACTTATTATCACTTATTTCAGACCTTTCGTAGTAATGACTATCCATTACATTTGTTGTTATTTTGAAGGTCTGAAATAATACCTTACTGATATGAACATACATCACTACTTATTTTGGAAGCTAAACAATTATGTCTTACTAATATTGTGTTATATACCTGCTTATTAGGAAGGGCCAAAGAAATAAGGTACTTGTAAGGTAATAAGTAACTACTTTTTTGTAAGGTATATTTATAAAGATTCATAATATATCATAATTAATAATTTAAATGCAATTTATTTAAGGTTCTGATGAGATCTTTAGCCAGATCGAAATACTAGTATCAACCTAGCTAATATGTTTGATTTGCTTTATTTTTGTAAATATACGGAGGTTGAAAGCTCGTTATAAATTGAAAAAAAAAAGACAAATATATAGTTATACATAAACGACTCTCACAAAACAAAGGCTTATTTAGTAAATAACAAAATTAAGATAATTGATATTAAGTAGAAATTATTAAATTTTATTTATTAATACATTAAGAGTTTTTGGTAATAATTTTCTTATTTTCGAAGAATAACCGAGTATTTTCCTTTGAAGATTTAAAAATTTGTTGTCTAAAATATGAAAAAAATTTTTATTAAAAAAGAAATTGGCTTTTGAAAATATGTATTACATATTACGTACGTTTAATTTTTCATGAATGGAATGAATTTCCGGAATCAATATATATTCATTATTGTACGACATTTTAAGCACTTTAGCCAGAATGTTTTCTATTTTAAATAATTGTTCTTCTGAGCCATCATGTTCGTCAACCAAAGCAATATTTAAATCCAATGAATAAATGGGATCGTTGAAAAAACTTCGTAAGTTTGAAAATCTTTTTGCTAGAAATTCTTCCTCACTTAGGATTTTAGTGATTTGTAAAAAAGTTTTATCCTTCATAAGACAAATGTTGTCTGGATATTTGTACTAAAATAGCCTTTTGGTAACAAAATTGACTTTGGAACTCCTTTTCTATACCGCAGTCCGTAAACTGGATTTTTAAGTAAAACTTTATCATTTGAAAATTTATTAAAATTTGTTGGCAGAGGTGTTTGGGCATTTTTAGATTTTGTTTAATTTTTTGCATATAGTTTTCAAATTTATACGCAGATATGCTATTTAGATCTTTAAATTCTTCGACACATTCATATATGTGTAGAAGATTGTGCACATTATATGTTACACTATTTCGACCATATAGCGCTGGAACATTTCAACAAAAATTTGAATCATTGCATGTGCCTTAATAATATCTTGTTTGGTTGGAGAAGACAAAATAATTCTGTATGAACAATATTACACTTCTTCCTGGTAAGCAGTTATTATAGTCCTTCCTTGTAATGACTAAAATCAGTAGTTATTTAAGGACCTATTAATAACTAGTTATAATTGTCCTTATTAATAACTAGTTATTTTATTGCCTATTAATACCTTCTTATTTAGGTACATGTTAATACGTACTTATTTTTGCACCTATAAATAACTACTTATTAACATCCTTACAAGTAATACGTCATATAATGGCTTTAAGCATTACTTTTGATGCTACAAATAAGAAATGAAATAAGTACTTATGTGTAACTGGTGATTTCCTTACATATTTTGTAACGTCTTATTTTTGTCCCTATATGTAAGCACAAGGCAAGGCCTTGCCTCCTATGACACCCCCATGTTAAAATCAGGTGTTCTTGGCCTCAACTATAAGTACTTCTGATTCTTGTTTTCTTCTTTCATTTCCCATTCTATGGTAATAGCAAGTTTTCCTGGGTATTTCGATAGAAAATTAAATTTACAAAATATTTTGTAAAGTAATTTGTTGTGTGACCAAATTTACTCTGTGGAAATTTTATAAATATATTTCCAAAAATATGGTCAACCTTAAAAAACTTGAGCTCTATTTTGTACAAAACTCTATAAAATACGAGTCGCGAACTACAGTAGACTCGCGATAACAAAAACACCGCCTTATGTGAACACCGGCTAGCATGGACATCATTTTTTTTACACTGACTACTCTGTAGCGTGAACACAGTAAGAAAGCCCTATAACGTGAACAAATGTAAAATTAATGGAACATAGAAAACGTTGTTTTCTTTTGAACATTTTTAAGCAATAACTACTTTTTTAAAAATTGGGAATCACCGTAAATGATTGCTTATGAATATATTCTGGCATTTTGTGTAACGCGCGCTGTTGATTTGCTTATTTTGTTTTTAATTTAATATAAAGAGTGTCGTGAAAAAT
The DNA here is from genome assembly GCA_021234595.1 of Delia radicum. Lineage (NCBI taxonomy): Eukaryota > Metazoa > Arthropoda > Insecta > Diptera > Anthomyiidae > Delia > Delia radicum. The sequence continues at coordinate 217,635,742 of CM037851.1, forward strand.
GTCGTAAAAACTACCAAATTTTTTATCTTTAAAGGAAAAAGTGGATGTAATAGAAAAAATAAAAAGAGGATCAAGCGTGACTATGAATTAATAAAAAAATATATGAATTTGAGTTAAATATATGTCTATTTTATTTTTAAGATGTAAAAAATTAAACCTACGTAAACATGAACAACTTCGCAAACGTGACCACGCTCAGGTTTTAATAGTTCACGTTCCCGCGAGTCTACTGTATAAGTATTTTCGAATTTTTTTTTTTTTTATTTTTTTTCCTAGACTTGGGCAATCTAGTTCGATTGAACTCGATGAACTAGGTCGCTCTTCTAGTTCAATCGATTTTTGAAAATTTCGTTCAGTCGTTCGTTAGATCATTGGTTTGATAAATTTTAAGGGAATTATTCATATTAGACACTTCTTTTTAACATTAAAAAAATTGAGCTGGCAACATTGAAAAAAAAAATTTATTAAATTTTAAAGGAACATAAAGAAAAGAAATATCACTCAAATTACAAAAAAAAAACGAAAAGAGTGAAAGACCTAAAAGAGCTAAAGATTGCGAACTAGCTCACTAGTTTAAAGTAAAGGCTAGTTCAATTGAACTAGGTTGTTCACGAACTACACAACTCTATTTTTTCCCATAATCAACTGGATAATACTCATCGCTTTAGCACTATTACGTAAAATAGTACACTTTCGGGACACCCTAATGTGCATTAATATTTAAAAAAGATTTACACCGTAACTTTTTTTAAAACTTCAAAAAAGTAATATATTTCTTATTATTTTTTATGAACTTAACGTACATGATAGGATGATCATTAACTTGTATGAAATTGTGTATATTTTCATAAAATCATATACAAAAATGTAACATTTAGTGCAATTTTACCAGACTAAAACTCGGATATAATTCTATTTAGATATATATATTCATATACAATTATATCAGTCAAAATACGAATACAATAATATCTGGTTTTTATATAAGTATATGTATTTGTATCAGTTTAGATATAAACTTATGCATTTAGATACGAAACTGATATAATCTAATATAATTGTATCGGGCCATAATTCGGATAAAATTGACACTGTTTAAAAGCGAGAAAGCGTTTAATTTAAAATTTTGTAAAACTTTAAAAAATAAATATTTTGAAATGAATACAATTTTCAAAAAACATATTTATGTGGACTAGAAACCGTTGATACTAAACACAAGGTAAGACTGAAGCTTACACCTTTAAAAAACTCTCACTTTGGTCCAAGGACATACAGAATTCCAAAAGGATACCTCTAAAGAACATCGCCTTAAATTGAAAACGTATGAACGGATAGTTATGAAATTTGGCAGAAAGATTATATTAAGTAGTACAGTGAGACCTCGATTATCCGAGATGGTCGGGACCGGAAGCATTCTGGATAATCGATTTTCACGGTTAATTGAGAAAAACGTTTGAGTAGTAATTGCAATATATTTTTTTAATTAATAAATTAATATTATTGTACGAACACTCGACAATGGCAATCCGAACTTCTCAAATTTCAAAATTGAACTAAATTAGACACGTGTATATGCCTCTGAATCATCGTATGCATACAATGGAATTTCCTTTTTTCATTTTATTCACATTATGTCTGATTGTTCAAAAGTAGCCGAAAAATAGCATGCTTGTAATCCCGGATAATAGAGGTAATCACGGTTAATTGATGCAAAAAAAAATTTAAATCAAAAGCTTAGGCCGTTTTGAGGGTTAATAATACAAAAGAAAAAAATAGTAGTTACGGGCAATTAACATTTTTGTTTAAAAAGCTTTTTACTCAATTACAGAAACTAAATACAAATTTAAGTTGATAAAAAAGCAATTTCAATTAAAAGATTAAGATATCAGACACTTAAGGAAATATAAAATATAAGAGAAAAGGGGCAACATTTAAAAGTTCTGGTTAATCTATAGATAAAAAAATGGAATAAAAAATACATCAAAATAAAATGGAATAAAATGAGGGAAATTAGTAAAAAAAAAAAAATAAATATTGATTTATAAATAACGAATAGGAAGAATTAAGAAAAATATTTTGTAAAAGTTTCACTTTTACAGTAATAAGCTGGTAAATATTTCGATTTACAATCAAAATTATTATTAGAAACATTTACATTAACATCAAAATCTTATGATCAAAGTGACTTTAATTTAAGAATTTCATTTAAAATTTTCTAAAGGCTATAATTTTGAAAAATAATTTTTTAATTTTGTTAAAATCATCACAAAAATAAACACAACATTATATAAACTTTGTGGTTATATGTTAAACAAATATGTAAAATAAACCCTTTTCAAGCAAGATATATGGGGCATTTCATTGCATATAAAATTATTAGTATATATTCGCTATTCAAAAATTACAAAACAGTACGAAAACTTGCCTTAACTTCAAGATTATAAAGTTTGATAATTCTACAAAGTTTCATAAAAATGCAATGGTTAGTTTCACAGAAAAAACTAAAAACGGGTTTCAATTAAAAAATTTATTGAATCAATTTATATTTTAATTGATTTTGCACCTATCACAGCAATGATACTATCAATTAAACCTTCTATTAAAATTAAGAATAAAAAAAAGTTATAAATAACATCTACAAAAAAAAAATATGTTACTCACAAAAAAAGTGTGTGATCTATACGTTGGTATGTGTGTTTTTTGTTTCGTTTGTGTGTGTGCTTGTTTTGCTTGTTAACTTCAAATGTATTTGGTATTTTATACTGAAAAATTTCTATTTATGCATACAGTGTATGAAAAAATAATATGATAATTGCGTGTAAAATAAAATATGTATTTATATATTTAAAAGTCAATTAAAATATTAATTGATTCAATTAATATTTGTTTAGAAACAAATTAAATTCAAATCAAATCTTTTATTAGATATTTTAGGTTGATAATTTTTTCTGTGTTAAGAGTTATGCCATGTTTGCTTTCAAACTCACTTTCAATTAAATGTTTAACCATATCTATTAAATATTTAATTAAAAATGAATATGATGCATACCAAATTTACGGTTTTTCCATGATAAAATATTTTTAAAAAATCGCTAAAAATTAAAAAAAAATGTCAAAATCAGAAAAAAAAAAATCTAAAAATTAAAAAAAGAAAATAGTTAAAATTTAAATAATTTTCTAAATTTAAGGAAATCGATTAAATGCCTTAATTTCAAATTGAAAAATTTTTGAAAAATATCGCCAAAACCCAGTGTAAAAACGGTAATGACATGTCATTATTTTGCCTATTACCAGTAATGACAAAAGCTTAGTCTCCGCATTACTTTAAAACAAATAAAATGGATTTTTTTTGACTCATTATATTTCACCTCTAGTAAGTACATATATAACCAATTATTTTTGATTTTCTGTAAGCTAAACATTTTTTGCAAGCAAGTCTTTTGTGTTTTTATCATCAAGTATAGCATGTCGAAATAGATCAGATGGTTGAGCGCTTGACTGGCAACCTGGAGTTCCAGGTTCGAATCCATTTATTAAAAAAAAATGTTTAATGTTTTATTAAAAAAAAAATGTTAATAAAAAATGTTTTCTTTATTAAATTTAGTTTTTTTTTAAATTTAATTTTAGACTCATTATCATATTCAATAGAATTATCATTATTATAAGTACTTGCCATTCCAAATATGTACTTAAACAAACACTTATATGGTAATGTTTTTAACACCCCAGTGTAGCAAACCATGACCATATACGTGGTTATGTAATACATATTTGGTAATGGAAATCCTTACAATAGTCATTACAAATCTCGTTACTTTTATTTGGGGATGTAAACACCTTAAAAAAATAAAAAATAAAGGCTTACCAGTATGAATAAAATTTATGAGTTTAAAAATAAATTTAAAAATAAATAAATTTAATAACAAAATATTTTTTTTATTGAAAATTTTTTTTTTAATAAAATGTTCTGTCACGTGATTCAAACCCGGGTATCCAGGTTGTCAGCCAACCGCTATACCATCTGAGCTATCTCGGCATGTTACACTTGATAGATAAAAACACATATGACTTGCTTACAGAAAATGTAATTACTTTCTAGCTTACAGAAAATCAAAAATTAGTATTTATGTGTGTACTTACTAGAATGGAAACAAAAATAAGTTTAAAAAATAGATTTTCATAAAATTTTTAGAGTATTACCTTGATGCTAATAAGTACTTATGGGCAATGCATTATTTTATGTATTGAAATTATGGGAAAATTAACTAGGTATTAGTAAGTCCTTATTAATGTAATGCATAGGGTAAGCTGGTGTCATTAATGGTAGTGAGAAAAGTAATGAAATGCCATTACTATTTCTAAACTTTGACTGAATATTTACAACATTACATGCTTGGGCAATCAGAGAGGAGTACAAAATCAGTACTTTTAAAAATTAATAAGAATGTGACCACCAATTATTTATAGATATATATCAAGCACGCTGATTTCAATGGCGATCTATGGTATAGTTTTTAAACAAAATTACTTTTAGAGTAATTTGGCTTTCAGTGATGAAAGCTATGGTGCCAAGCAAAATTTTCGACAATTCGCGAATTTTGCTTACAAAACGAATTGATAAAATAACTTTTTTCTTCCTAATATAACTACTCTTAAATGACTTCCTCCACTGTGTGAACATTTGATTAGCAAGATTAATTATTTAGCGATAGAACTCGCGAATATCGGAAAAATTTAAAAAAACGCTTAACAGCGAGTTTAATTTTAAGATTTTGGAATCAAATATGTACCATAAATATTAACACTGGTCTTGTCCTTAGATTTCAACGGCAAGAAATAGGATTTATTGCATATTCAAATTTTTGTATATAAAAAAACAGCATGAAGATGCGTCAAACTTTCAATTAATTTGCGTACTATATCGAAAAATATGGTACCATAGATCAAACAAAATCAATTAAATAATTAAAAATTATTTTAGTTGTTACTACAATTTGCTTAATAGGACCGAATTCAATTAAATTTTAACTTGAATTAACAAATATTTTAATTGAAACTCAATTTAAATCTTTTCTGTTGGCGGTTAGTCAAAGGGCTGCTTTTTTAAGTTTTTGATCCCGTCAACAAGTTTTCGAACTTAGTTTTTCTGTGTATGATATTTTTAAGCGTTTCAGCCGGAATCCCGTGAGACCTTCCTTAATTATCAAGCCCATTTTCTTGATAATTAACTATAAATATCTGTCTTTTTGGTCCTGTCAACAAGTTTTCGTACAAATTAGCACGGATATAACAGAAAAAAATCGATTTAACAATTGTTGATGAAAAAAATTAAATTATTTCTATAGATGGAACAAATTTTTTATACCGGTAAAAATTATTATTGAGTATTTTAAAATATTTTTTATATTTTTTCAACGTTCTTTAATTTTTGTCAAAAATCAACATATATGCACCATATATGAACATGTATCCACAAATTCATGCTCATATATGAAGTGATTCGAGGTCATACATGTCAATATACCACCATATAGGATTCATAAATGTTCAAAAGAGTTCATATGTGATCATACATATAAATATTACCTCAATTTTCGTTAATGTACACATATGATCATGTATGAAAATGTGTAGATATTTATGATTATATTTGAAAATATTACTTCAATTTTCGTTTATGCACACAGATGAACATTTATGATTCATCATATGAACATATAAGAATGGTTTACGAACACATATGAGACATGTATGGATGCATGTGGACATGTAAGAAGCATGTGTGTTCATGTATGGATCCACATATGTCGATTTTTAATAGGGAATTGAAATTTTGTTTAGCTTTTTTTCTGTTTTTTTTTTTTTTTGTAATAATAAAATTTTGTAAATTTCAATTCTATAAATTCGAATAACAATTTTTAATCTACTTTTATATTTATTGTGATTTTCGAATTGTTGTTAACAGAAATTGGTTTTAAGTAAATGAGGAGCTATCCTGTGACAGGTTAATGAAGGTAACTCCAACAATATTTTGTTTCTGTAGTGTTAGTGTTTTTTCTTTTCCATTTTTTTTTTAATTTCTCGTAGCGTTTCTTTTGTATATAAACATACGTGCAAAAATAAAACATTGCTGTTAGCCAGCCAATATGCACAAACAACATTAGATTACCATTTGCTTTGTAAGTAATGATTTTTGCAGTGCACAAAGGAAACGAGTTTTAGTTAGGAAATTGACGATATTAATTAATATTTTAATTGATTCTGAATTCATCGGTCGAATTTTACACGATTTGTTAAAGCAATTAAAATATTAATTGATTCATTAACATATTTGTGTAAAAACTAATTTTTTTTAATCAAATCTCTTGTTATATATTAAGGACTAATATTTTTTTTTTGTTTAAGGACATAATATTCAAAAAAAATATTTAAAAGGAAAAATATTAATTATATCTTACCAAATTATTAAAATTTTAAACACCGATAACATACCTGCAAAGAAAAAAAATACATAAATTGGTTAAAATCTTTAGAAAAAACGTTTCACAACAAAAGAGAAAGAATTGTTATAGTCTAGATTGGCAAAAATTATTGCAAATGAAAATGAAAGTAGACAATCAGTAGGACAAAGTAGAGATGGGCAACTGAGTGAATTTTGACACACACTCACTCACGCTTACGAGAGGAAAATTAACTCACTCACAAAAAGTTGTTTCTACACACACTCACTGACGTGAGTAAATTCAGATTTTAATCACACATGTGATCACGTGTGATTCACGTGAATCACGAAAATTTACAAAATAAAATAAAACCAAAATGTAAAAGGTTTAGGTAAAATGTAAATGATTTTCAACTCACAGTCACGCGTGATCACGCAAAATTCTGCTGACGAGATCATTTCATCGTTATTCCATCAAAGGTAAAAACTAAAAATTTAAAAAACACACAAAGACATGCTCTAACATGTTATCTTTTAAATTAATTGTAAAATACAATTGAAAATAACAATTTACTCTACTAAAATTAGCAAAAACTTTTGATTAAAATTTGTAGACTAAAACCTGCAAACAAAAACTGTTATACCAACAAAATTTTAGCTATATTTACCTCAAATTTAGTAGACTGCAAATAACACTGTATTTTGTTTAAATCAACAGAAATTTTCACGAAAAAATTGTAGATTGTTGATTTCAAAAGCGCAGACTTTTATTCGCACTAAAAAAAAAACTTTAAAAATTTCACATTTTGTATGATTCTTTTGCCAACTAATATTTAGCAAATTTTTTTCTGATTTAGCAGATTAATTTGTTACGTTCAGCTAACTAAAATTAAGCTCAAATATAACTAAATATTTGTAAATTCAACAAATTTATTTGAATAATTTCTTACTAATATTTAGCAAAAAAATCTGCTAATTATACCAGTTTTTTCTGCAAAGTACACAGAAATAAATAACAAAATTATGTTTGTATTATTAAACATTCCTCATAGAGCATTTTTGTAAATACAATAAAAGATTTTTAAATTGGCATCAACAATGAGGATTTGTAAATACAACAACCATTTTGTTGATTTTTTGTAATATTGCCTTTCTGTTCGTAAAGGATTTTTATAGGAAAAACAACAATTTACAAGGATTAAAAAAAAAAAATTTTTTGGAAATAAATTTTAATTTAAAAATGAGAGTGTTTGAATTTACAAATTCCATTGTTGGTGGCAACAGTTTCTTCTGTGTAATTTGTTTCGATACTTTTTAGATTTCTAGCTAGGGACGTTGTAAAAAGGGAAGAAATCGCCCCTTGACGGCCTAGCCAAACTTGTAAAACTACACTTAGAATACTATGTAAGTAAAGACCATTGCAAATGTAGTTAAAAACAAATGAAATTTCACTTAAAGAAAGGACTACTTACATTTCAGTAAACTCAACCAACATTGTCATTTGTTTTTTAATGTTCAAAAAATTAACCACAATTGTTGTAAAATTTTTTTATTTTTTTACATAAAAAAAAACAACTGTAAAAAATTAATGTAAAATCATAAAACAGTCATTTGATGTGGTTTGTTTTTTTAAATGAACTACAAGGTTAGTAAAAAATTTAGTTTATTCCACAAATGACTGACATTAACAGTAAAAATAAAGAATCTGTATTACAACCCAAACAACTACATATTTTTAAAGCAGAAATTCTCTGAGTGCAGAAACTTAAAATTAGGTATGTCGCTACTAGACGGGGAGGGAAATATGTATGTCCCTACTAGACGGGGAGGGAAATAAAGAGGAATAGTCACCCCTTGGAGGCCAGGTCAAATCGCTAAATCGAAGAACTTTAAATTTGGTAGGTGAATTGAATTGCACCCAGAAAACAGATTTGGTGTTGGCAATCGAATTGCTTGCTAACCGAATGATTCGATTGCAAGAACAGTAAATGTTTTTATACATAAGTAAATGAACTGTTGCCTTAACAAAAGTTCTGTTGTCACAATAAAAATTGTAAAGAAAATCAAAGCTTAATAAACAATTTTAAAAACTTTAGTGAAAGTTCCTATCAGTATGCAAAATAAGCTTTATCACCCTGTTACGGCTTTTAAATCAGAGCGAAAGTGAAAATTTTATAATTTTTCGATGTTCTTGCGATTAAATCAGAACGTATTTCCCTATTTTTTATTCGTTTCAATTCGTGTAAAAAAGCCTGGTCGAAAGTAAAACGAATGCCCTTTTTTCTAATAAATTACAATTTAGGGTCAAAAATGGTGCTTAATATTAAAAATTTAGAACTTTTTTTTTACTTATTTCTGATTTTATTGTTTTTTTGGCTGTATTGTTTATACTCTAAAAAAAGGTTTAAAAAAAACATTTTTTTGCTTTGATATTCTAGAAAACACTCAAACAAATTGACAACAATGTTAGAAGCATTTCCATATGTTTTTTTATTTTCCATAAAACCATATGTTTTTGGAACTTCGATAATAATTTCGAAAAAAAATCAAGTTTTCAAAAGCTTTTAGGATTTGAGAACACCAAATTTGAATTTCGTGTGATTTCACAAATTCGTTCTAATTGCAAAAAGTTCTAAAGTAGGGACATGGGTGTATTATTAAATATTATGTGAGAAGAATTTTTTTTTAAGATACGAAATGTCCCATAAAAATATGTAAGGGTGGATGTAAAGAAAAATATGTTTAAAATTTTCGTTTCACACCATTCTCAGCTCAACTTTACTTAACTGCTTTACAGCAACATATCAATGGTTATAAATTTATATAAACTGATCAAAATTTTCAAGTTCTACAAAAATATGAGTTAAAGTCTTTCAACCTATTGATATCTGCTGAACTGATATCTTAATCCACACCCCGTTCAAAAAAGACACATCAAATTTAAAAGTTTATGTTTATTGTGAGTTTTTTTTTTACTAAAAACTCATATCTTACAATAAAATCTACAATTTTAATGTAAAAAAAAATTACTGCAAATATTATTTGATTTTTCAACAGCTTTATAGAAGCTTTAAAAGCTTCATTGCATTTATGAAAAAAATCATCAATTTTCGTTTCATTAAATGTGTTATATTATTTTAAAGCGACTTATTATGTTAACGAAAAATTAATTGTCTCTTTGCTATTTTATATGATAAAAATTTAGAAAGCTTTTTAGAAATATAATAAAAAAGAGCTTTTTAAATTTAAAGACTTGTTCTTATTATTTTATTAAGAAACATTGTTTTACCCGGTTAAAAGAGTTCATATATCATCATCAGAAAAGGCAAATATGCATTTTATCAATTTTTTTTTTTGTCATATTTGCTATTTTTGTAATATTTTTATTATGAATTTTTCAGCTTAAAAACAGGATTTTCTTATTTTATTTTATTTATTTATTTATTTTATTCGGATATCACATACAACAAGATAAAATCTTTTTAATTACAGTATGTGATCTTATAGCGATACAATCAATTTGTGATAGTAGTTACAATACTTTTAAGAAACAAATTACAAAATAATTTAAATTATATATGTAAGTAAAAAGAATAAAAGTAAAATCTAATATATAATTAGCGAGTATAAATAAATAATCAAAAATTGAACAGAAATTAAGAAAGTTGAAAATTTGAGATCAAATTTGAGACCAAATCATTTTTAAACAATTCTTTTTTAAATTGTAAAGCGTTGTCTGTTATTTGTAGATTATTGGGTAATGAGTTCCACAGACATATGGTATTTATAAAAAATTGCCATCTAGAGATTAAAGTTCGATATCGAAATTGTATAAGATTATTTCCTCTATTAGATCGTGCAAATTGAAGGTGTTCAAATAAATAAGTTGGTTCTTTGGTATATATTAATTTGTGAAGTAGAACTAATGATCTTATCCTAAGTAAGTTCACGAGGTCAACTCCGTACAAAGACTTAGAATAATCAGAAGTTCCATCATATCTTTTAATACGGTATACATAACGTAAGATTGCATTATACGCTACTAATAACCTCCCCTTACTTTCTGAATCACAATAAGCAAAAATTTCACAACCATATAGTAACTTCGGCATAAGGAAAGTTTTAGCGAGGAGCACACGAATGTTTAAAGGTGTAAGATGTTGTGTAGGGTACAATGTTCTGAGCATCCCAAATATTTTACCAGATGCAGAATTAATATGATTGTTCCAAGTGAGCGATTTATTAAAAATGATACCAAGATTTTTGGCTGAGTCCACAACTGCAATATTCTGATTACCTAATGATACTGTAATATCTATATTAATAGTGTAATTTCTTTGAGTTATAACTAAACATTTTGATTTTTTTGGATTTAAGTAAAGTCCATTTGACGAAGCCCATACGAATGTTTTATTGAGATCCTCATTAAGCTTTTCTGTACATTCACGAATTAATCCTTTCTGGCAGCTAATATAAATTTGGACATCATCCGCATATATATGGATGTTACTGTGTGAAAGTTGACTTGGTAAATCATTAATGTACAATGTAAACAACAGTGGGCCAAGAATAGAACCTTGCGGCACTCCTTTAGACACATGCAGGGCAGTGGAAATTAAGTTACCCAAAGATACAGATTGAAAACGATTAGTAAGATATGACGCTAGCAGCGAAGTGGCAGTTGAAGTGAAATTGAATTTATCAGAGAGTTTATTGCAAAGAATTTCATGATTAACAGAATCGAATGCTTTAGAGTGATCTAAAAGCACCAGAAACGTAACGCCACCATTATCAATATTGTGTCTGATATCTTCAGATACATTAACGAGCGCTGTGACGCAGCTATGCTTAGGCCGAAAGCCAGATTGATGTTTAACTATGAGATGGTGATTAGTTAAATATTTACTCATTTGCTTATATACCAGACGTTCAAATACTTTGGATAGGTATGGTAGTATTGAGATAGGGCGAAATTCATTTCCAGTTTTCTGAACAGGAATGATCTTCGCATATTTCCAACAATCTGGAAACTGACTAGTGGTAATAATGGTGTTAAAAATGTGGGTTATGTAAACTAATAACCTAGGTAGAAGAAGTTTTAAGAATTTTGGGTGTATCTGGTCAAACCCAACTGCATTGGACTTCACGGATAAACAACTTGCTAATACGTCAATAGGCAATACAGAAGAAAATTCAAATTGATTCAATGGTGGAAGTTGCTGAAACTCATTAGTTTGATTAGTAGTTGGGTTTTGATCAACTAATACAGTTGAAGGAATATTGATAAATGATGCATTTAATTCATTGACATCAACATTGCAAATAGTAGGTTTTTTATTTCCGATTCCAATTTCCCTTATCGTTTGCCATTTCTTTTTAGAGTCGGCAGCCGTTTTAAATTGGGTAGCGTAATAGTTTGATTTTGCATCTCTTATGCTTTTATTAACATTTCGACGAGCTATACGGTATTCTTCATGTAGTTCAGATGTTCTAAATCTTTTCCAACGTGTGTAAAGCGCATCACGATCATTAATTTGGCTTTTGATAGTAGAATTAAACCAACACTTTTTAGTTTTATCACCACGGTGATAAAAGCTTAAGATTCTTGAGCTTTTAAATTTATTTTTTTTTCAGATGCTTTACATGCATTTTCCCTCCACATTATTTCTAGCATTTTTGCACACAGTGAAAATTCTTTGGACGAGTTTTAATGAAATTTGTTCACTAAACTAATGAAGTTTTTTTCACAATGTGATTGAAAAATTTTTTAAACTTCATGAAACGTTATATATCCATATTCATACATACTACATTTCCATATATGGACAAATATTGTCATATTTGTTCAAATATTTTTTTATATGATCATCCATATACGTTCATACATATATTTTTTGTACTTTTTTTATAAATTTTTTATTTTAATATATAAATTTTTTAACACTCTAACCCTATAATTTTTTAACCCGCCTCCAGACGGGGTATTTTAAACTGGCCATAAGTGCACCAAATGAGTATTTTATAATAAGAATTTAAGCTATTTTGGTAGGAAACCAAATTCACAAAATATTTTGTGATGTAACTTTTGTGTGTGCGAGATAGCGTTAAAATTAAAATTTTGTAAAATTTCAAAAACCAAATGAAATACACACTATTTCCAAAAATTTTGAAAACATATTTATGTCGAAACCGTTGATACTAAACACAAAGTAAGATTGAAGCTTAACTTTAAACATAAGCTCTAATTTTGGTCCAAGGACATACAGGATTCTAAAAGGACATCGCCTAGACTTGAAAACGTACAGAAACGACAGATTTTTATGAAATTTGGCAGAAAGATTATATTAGGTGGTATTAGCAAAGTTTTAAATTAAATCACTATTTGTTAAAGTTTAGGTGCGTTTTCGCTCAATTTCACGTTTTTCGAAAAACGAAAATCGTCACATATTCTTAAGTAAAAACAAAAAGGTAAATTCTTGGACTGTAGTTATATCTTGGTAAGACGAATAATTTATGCCTATAATTATTTATTTTTATGGATTAGTTTCTGATATTCGTTCTACACCAATTTTGGCCCATATCCTCCAAAATAGTCTATATCGCCTAAAATAGACAACGAAAATTTTGGTAGAAGAACATATCGTTTATTGTTTGTGCCGAACAAGTGGTATAAATTTCATTGCAAAAAAGCTTACTCTGGTTTGAGTGTTAAGCAGGACCTTACAGATAAAAATACGAATAACTCAAAAATTTTAATTTTCTTTTCCTACAATTAAAAAAACTTTTTGAATTTTCTATTTAATAGTAAAATTTAATTATAATCTTGTACCTTAGAAATTTTAAAATAAAATGTGAACTTACAGTTCAACAATTCACATCATTCATTCATTTTTATCTGTGAGGTCCTGTTTAAAAAAACTTATAATCTTAAATTTGTCCACAATGTTTTAATTTAAGTAACGGTTATACTTTCATTTGAGCTTCATAAGGTTAATAATAATTACAGACACACATTTTTTTTACACAGAAAAAAATAAAAACGGGTTTCAATTAAAAATTTTATTGAACCAATTAATATTTTAATTAATTTTGCACCTACCACTAAAATGATAGTATTAACTAAAAAAATTTGCAGACAGTTTATTAAAACTCGTTCAATTAAAATAATAATAATATCAATTAAAAGAGTTATTGGTTTTCTTTAAAAGTTTAGTTAAATTGATTAAAACTTTAATTGAAACTTGAGAAGAAAACAATGGTAGTTTTAACTGAAAACTCGTATTTTTTTATTTTTGTTATATGCCCCTCCTTTAATAAAAAAAGAAATGTAGGTTTGTAAATTAAATTGACATTTTATTTATAATGAAATTAAAGGTTTTTAATATAAAAATGTATTATAAGAAAACAAATAAAAGTAATGACAAAATTTTAGTTTTGCTTGTCTTGTCTCGAACTTTTTCTTGTAATTTAATTGCTTTTTTAAAAATATCACACACAACTTTAAAATGATAGTTTAATGACACTTATACTTATTGAAAATTTAATTATTTACAAAAATGATAGTTTAAATGTGCACTTTTATTACCACAGATAAAACACGAAACTAAATTAAGTTTTCGTGCGTACACGAATATCTCAACAAAAAAAGTGTTGCAAACTCTAGTGAAATAACTACGATTTTGCGTGTATTTGAAATCGGTAAACTATTCAACTTATTAAAAGTTAATCATTTGCGATTTTTTTTTTTTTATTTACAAATTAAATAATATATTGATATAATTAAAACTTTGTTTGATTATTTAATCTAAATAAAATAAAAAAAAATAGTTTGCCAAATTTTTTTGTCAACACTGTATGGATATATTAGAAAATTCAATAAATTTTTTAATTGAATCAATTAAAAAAATTGTTTAAATTGCCATAGATATTCAAACAATCGATTAATTAGATATTTTTGGCCCATAATTTCTTCTGTGTACTTATTTGTTAAAAATAACAATTTTAAAAAATTTTTAGAAGCCACTTCTGAACTTAATGAAATATTAAAATAAGAGTTAAATGCAACATTTACATATGTTTCAAAATCTTTGCTGTCATTGTTACAATTTTAAACAAATATATCATATAAATAAAAACTATATTTGTAATTTTAACATATTTTTCCTTTTTAAATTTAATAAAAAATTGCGTTAATATATTCATTCATATTCGTCCATATAATATTCTTTGGGTATACGGACTCACATACACTTCCTTATAAGTTTACATATGAGTCTTTTCTGCACATATGGAATTCCATATACTTTCGTATTTGCCCATATATGGCCCTCTTTTGCGAATATTAAATAACATATATTTCCATATATGTGCATATATGAGTACCTTTTTCATATATGATATCACAAATACACCCATATATGAGTCCTTTTTTAATTTATGTAATCGTACATCCATAAATGAAACATATACATATTTCCATATTTGTCCATTTAAGCAACCATATATGTCCTTATATGAACATGTTTGTACATATATGTACTTTTTTAACTGGGTGATTAAAAAATGCAAAATGTTAACTAAAAATTTATTAAACATTCTCGAAAATGAGACTTGATTTTGCAAAAGCTTTAAAAGTTTAACTTAACTTTGCAATCGGAAGTTTTGCTGGGTAATTTTCGTAAGCATGTATTTGTATATAACTGACAATGTAAAGTACATAATATAAGTAAATGTTTGTTTGTACATATTTTCATTTAATTAGATTTTTTTGTCTTTTATTTTTGTTTTTGAAAAACAAACCAAGCATTCTTTGCATATTGAAATAGACACTCTTAAACTCCGCACACATACATATGCGTACAAAATTACTGTTTTGTTTACCACAAACAGTGCTGCCAGGTGTGACGATTTATCGTCCTTTTGACGATTTTTAGAACCCAAAATGACTGAATGATGTTTGGACGATTTTTGCTTCTAAAATAACGACTGTTTTACAAAAGTGTAATTTGCCAGCAAAACATATCGGACACTTGGTTCAAAAGTGACTTAAATCAAAATTTTAATTTTTCGGGTTTATATGCTTACACTATGCACAATACACTTGTTTATCTATAAAAAAAAATAGCAGTGTATTTTGTTGTTGTTAACCGTTTTCTTTATGTTTCAATTGGTATAAAGTTGCAAATATTTTTTCGATTTCTGAAAAATGAAAAATTTTGAGTTGAGTCACTTTTGAACTAGGTATGCGATATATTTATTTGTCATTTTTAAAAAATTACCGGTTCTCTTTTTGGATGTTTATTACTTCGTTGAAATTAAAAAAAAAAAAAAAACTTTATTTTTAACGAAATCTAAGATTTATTTTTTAATATGACTTCAAATAAAGTTTTGCAAAAATGTAATTACTAGAATTTAGTAAATCTCAATCCAAAACGGATTTATTTGTGTTATAAATTCATGTTGAGTTTAGCTTAATTTAAGTTCCGTGGCTATATTTTTATAAAATTTAAATTTTTACATTTTTATAAAATTAATTCTGTGTAGTATTTAGATAAAAATAAAACATTTTTAAAATAAACTGAAAGCATGGAATTTTTTTGCGAAACAAGCAGATGTCGAGCTCAATTATTCTTATTTATAAAGGCCTAATAACAAAAAGTATAAAAGAAACAAAATAAATACAAAAATAAATCGGGTGCCTAAAAAACAGGCCTAGTTATAATATTCTTTCGTCATCACACCTATTTTTATTACACGCAATTTACACTGTTGTTGTTGTGTATTATAATACCCCAGTGTGAGGACGGAAGGATATAAATAGAGCGTTCCAAAGTGATATACATGAGATATGTATTTACAATTCGTATTTAAAAATGGAAAAAATATGTAGCAATAAAAAATGTTTGAATAAAAAAAAAAAAAAATAACAAAAAAAAAATTTATATTTAGAAATATCAAAACCGAACTTAAAATGAAAAACATGGAATAATCAAAACCGACTTCAATTTCATAATGAATTTTAATTCGCTGATGGAAGTCCAAATTTATAAAATAAATAAATAGAATTTAAAAAAACAAAACACACCAAACAACTGTATTATGATTTTGCATTCATTTTATACAGTAGTTTTTTATTTAAAAAAACTAAATGTTTCTTTATTTTTTACTACATTTGGGATTCATAATTTGAACAGTAAAAAACAAATGACAATGTTAGTTGAATTACTGAAATGTACGTCGTCTTTTTATCAAGTCAAATTTCATTTGTTTTTAACTACATTTGCAGTGGTCCTTACCTACATACTCGTAGTAAATACTGATGAAATTGTATAAAATTCTTATTTGTATTAAGTGGAATTTAGTTATTAAGTCGAAATAAAATCGACGAAACGTCGGGTGAAACTGTAATAAAAATTTCCTTTTAATTACAAGGAAATTTTAGGCCTTATTAGCTTAACTAATAAAACATTTAAAGTACAAAGAAGAACAAAAAATGTCAATGTTAGTTGAATTTAATGGAATGTAAGTCGTTTTTTTTTTTAAGTAAAATTTAATTTGTTTTTAACTACATTTGCAGTGGTCTTTACCTACATAATGTTCTTAGTTTTACTGGTAAAGTGCTATCGTTGTAAAATATCATGATTTTTGAAGTTTAAACCATAGAAAAGAGTCAAAAATCGTTTTATATTACAACAATAGTTTTGTTAAAACTTTATCTTACTTATAAAAAATATTTTTGAACTTTTTATATTTTTTTTCACGATTTTTAAAATTGTGATGACGATTTTTTCTGGAACGATTTTATGCTCAAAAAACCTGGCAACACTGACCACAGATGATGTTACTCTGTTCTTCTTTTACAGTTACTATCAGGGTTGTCAGATATGGCGAATTCTCGAAAAACGTGGCGAATTTCAAACCCGTTTGGGTATTTAGTTTTTGAAATGGCGACGGACGATTTCTATGGCGATTTTTCAAGTGACTGGAGATTTTTTTGGCTATTTCATATACAAAAATATGATTAACAAAAAACTCCAAATATTATAATTGAATATGAATTTTGCATAAATTATTCAAAAATAGTAAACTACATAATATTCTGAGTGTATTGCTAAATTATTTTTCGAAATAATGATATTTTACAAGTTTTTTTGGTTACAAATTTTTATGAGTAATGTGTAGATTTTTTAAAAATGTTTCGTTGTAAAAAATTAAACTTGACTATGATTTACGAAATTTTTTGGGATTTGAATATAACAACACTTACAACACTAGAATTTTACAAATTTTTTTTTAAAAAGTTTTAGATCAAAAAATGTTTAAAAATTTGTGATAAGCAAGTTTTTAGCAAATTTAAAAATAAACTATCAAAAAAAAATTTTAACAAGATTTACGGTGGGAGTGGAGCTTTCGCCAGTGGGTCACAAACACCACCCCTATTATCTCCAAATTTAAGAAAGATAATAAATAGCTTAAATGGCAATATGTTCGGTTCGGTTTTATACGTACAAGTTTAAGGGGTTTACTATACAGGTAGTTGCGGACAAACACATTTTTGTGTTTTTAGAGGTGCTCAAAAAATATTTGAAATTAAGTATATTCTGTGATAACTTTTTCAATTGGTGTATTACAAATCATATATTTTAGTATGATCTTATGTTGACTTCAATGGGGTTTTTGAAAAGAAAATGTGTTATATTTTAAATAAGCATTAAAGTTACCCTAACCCCAAAACCCAAAAGAAGCAGGGGTTTTTTGCAAAAAGTTTTGGGAAAGTCTATACAAGTTATGGTTTTGTGAGAGTCGTTTCTTTGAAATATTGCCAATGGGGCTGATTGAAAAATGGTAACTTTCGGCAAAGACAATAACTAAAGTGTAATCTACCAATTAATCGACACTTCTACCAGTCTCCTTAATGAACAATTTTGATGCAAGGGATTCATCAAACTTGGATTAAATTGCCTCTCATTTCCGCTGTCTTTTCTAAACTAGTGTACACTCATAGTTATAATGTGATTGTGTCCAAAACCCGTCTTAAAATCGACACACAGAGAAATAAAGTGACAACCGAATTGAAAAGTGTATTTTAATGGTAACGACTTAAAAATTCGGTTAGTACAACGATATATACATTAGATTTCTGAATATTTTGGGTGTTGCAACAAAAATTCAGATGAATTAACCGAACTTTGTTGTGAAAACTAATGTTAAGTTGTACCAACCGACTGAAATTCATAATAACCGAATTAGAGTCGTAGTAACCGTATTTCAGTTGGCAAATAACTAAACTTTTCTCTGTGTGCAATTAAGCAGTTTTAGGTTGCTCTGAAAACATTTAAAAAATTATATAAGGTATATGAATAATTGGCACTTTTTGAATTCAAATGAAAGCCAGAATGTGTAAATTTTACACTAGCAATATTATCGCGAAATATTTAATTTTGTAGTTTAATCTATTACAATTTATGGTATTAGAATAAAGAACAAAATCGATAAGTTGTGCAATAATATTGTTAGTGCATGGGTACCTTTTAGATTTAAAAACATAAAAGTGTTCAAACAAAAAAGTGGAGTATGGTCCCCAGTCAACCCTATTAATATTGCTAAAAAAAAAATGTTTCTCCAAAACCGTTAATATTATTTTTTATTATTATTAACTCTTCAAAACATTTTTTGAGTGTTATAAAGGGTGTTATTTATACAGGTATATAACTTTAAGTTGGCACCACTTTATATTTAGTTTGGCTTGGCATTTAAACATTCATAGACTGACGACTGAACAACGCTTCCAAATTGTGCAAATTTATTTTGAAAATCATGATTCTCCATCAGAGCAATTAATTCGAATAATTATTGAACGTCCATCAGAGCAATTAATTCGAATAATTATTGAACGTTTTCGCACCACGTTTACTCTAAATGATAATATGCATCCACAGACGTCGTACAGTGCGTACAGACGTCGTACAGTGCGTACAGACGTGGTACAGTGCGTACAGAAGAAGTCATTGCTGCTGTAGAGCGTAGCGTAGAGGTAGACCCCAATCAGTATATCCGCCATCATGCACAGGAATTGCATATGTGTCCATCCACTTTATGGAAGATTTTGCGGAAAGATCTTGTTTTGCGTGCTTACAAAGTCCAACTCGATGAACAATTGAAGCTACACGATCACCTAGCAAGGCGTTGATTCGGCCGAAAATGTTTGGTAACCGCATAGTTTTACCTTTCGGACCCGTGAATTAGCCTCCAAGATCGTGCGATTAAACGCCGCTGGACTATTTTTTGTGCGAATATGTGAAGTCGCTAGTCTACGCCGAGTTTCAAAACACGTCCAAAACACGTTCAGTGGAAACGTAGTAATAAAGTAATAAAAAAAGTGTTATTAGCGATTTTTGGCGACTTTTGTATGCAAAAATGAAGCAAACAAAAATATTGGCTATTTTCATTACTCTGTTTGGAGAAAAATGGCAAAATAAATATGACAGCTCTGGTTACTGTGTGTGTGTGTGTGTGTGTGTGTTGTAAGATTCTATATATCGTAACCACAAGTTAGAACCCTCAACCTCTATTTAAAGATTTAAATACCCCAAAGTCAAACCAAACCACATGTAACGTTATACAATTTCATGGTACTGTGAATAAGACTAAAATGTTAATGACAATCACATTTGTGCAGACATAAAAGCAGAGACATATTCATTGACACAGATATCACCTTTTTGGAATATAACACACACACACACTCATATACACCATCGCGTAGGTGATTGATATATTGGGAAAAAGGGTGTAGAGTATGACAACAGCCCATGACATTTGTCTAAAAATGTTTAATTTAAAGAAACAGTTACTTTAAAAAATGCTTCAAATGTACCTGAAGCAGACCTGGGGGTTATCAATTACATTTTGTAAGGAAAGTTTGGGTGCCACTGGCAAGCCCCTCACTACCTGTTTTTGGGGCTATAAAAATAAATCAAAATACATCAGCTTATAGATCAGCTCTTTAGGCATGTTTTGTCTATGGATAATTTTCTTAATTTTTAAAATAACTAAGAAGACAAGAATGGGGCAAAATTGATTATTAATAGGTTTTTTTTGTTAAAGTTATGCCTATTATGGAGGCTCTAACTTTTCTAAAACTTCGGGTTCTGATGAGATCTTTATCCAGATCGAAATACTAGTATCAACCTAGCTAATATGTTTGATTTGCTTTATTTTTGTAAATAAACGGAGGTTGAAAGCTCGTAATAAACTGAAAATAACATAAAAATAATCTCGATGTATATAAAAACAAAAGGATTACTTTAGCGAACATAATTTCTAATCGGGATATAAAATGGTCTGAAAATTATGTAGAAACGAAAACACTTTGTATCTAAATTAAAATTTATTTACATTTTGTTCAGTAAAAAGTTGTATGTATTGTTTAAAGATGGCTGTAGTAGGTGTTACCATTTCAACAGACATGGGCGAATGTGGCACCGTGGGGCGCATACACACACTGGGATACATCACAAAATTGTTGGAAACAATTCGGGCATTTCCTACTTACATTAGAGCATAAGTTTTGATTTTAAACCTTCCAAACACCCCGGGGGGGGGGGGGGAAATATGATCACCCAAACTGCTGAACTTTTTGCATATGAAATGTTGAGTGCTCGCCATTTTTATTTTTTTTGTTTCTAATCCGATTTTCAAAAGATTAACATATTTGTAATCTGCTAGTAGGACTTACAAAAAACATGCTTACATGTGGGGCTATCTTAAATAGTTCCCGAGATATTCCCATTTCAAAATGTGAAATTCCACATTTGGTCCGACTCAGGTCCAGTTTTTTGCGGGACGAAATCGGGGCCAATTTCTTTTTTAAAATATTGGTTATTTAACTAAGTAAATTCTTGATAAAATAAAGAAAAATGAATGCAATATATGATATATAACAAAAGATAATCAATATAGTTTGAGATAGGATGATATATGGCCCAACATCATAGATATTTTCCATGCGCATAAGATATAATTATGTATAAAAAAATATAGTTAAAGTGATTGCTACGCGATTGGTAAACTAATCACGGGATAGATTTTTTGAGGTCAATTGAGTTTATTTCTGGAAACTTAATATTATTAAACAAAATGAAAATTGAAATTCATAATAATTTTTAAATTAAGAACACACATTGAAAATACAGAAATCACTCTTAAAATTTAGAAAATTACAATAAAAATATAGATTCAAATATAAATTAAAATTTGCAAAAATCCAAAACGAAAGACTAAATAAAATTTTAATCATTTAAAATAAATAAAATATCATTAAAAATTGTCGGAAATACAAGACTGAGGCAACGAACAAATAAGATTATCCAAAGTAACAAAAAGTGTCTTTTAATGCACGTTCAAACGAGATAAGTAAATTTAAAAATATGCCTAAATATTTAATTTATAGGTCAAGGAGTGTTCGCTAATGTGAGTCATTAGATAAAGTGAGAAATTCGTTTATTTTTTGTGTTATTGTCAAATCTGTCATCAAGTTCAAATTTTCTATCTCTATTTGAGTTTCGAAGTGAATTTACACTAGGGTGTCCTGATAAAATATTTTAAAGTAATAAAAATAGGAAATATAAGGAAAAATAAGTCAAAGCTCTTTAGAAGGGATCTTAAAAATGTTGTTGTACAAAAGTGGCAGCAAAAATTGCTGAAAATATTGTTTCCCTTAGAATCGATTTTAAAAATTTAAAGGCAAATGTGGACTAAAGTTGTTCCGTAAAGCGTTTAAAATTAACGTAACGACGCTCAACTTTAAGGACCCATTTTGTTAAAAACAAAATTAAAAATGTGCATCTTAAAAACACAACGGTGGACTAAATTTACTACAACAAAATTTTCTAAAAGCGTTTCTTTTACCAAGCTCGCATAGTGGGCCAACATTAGGGTTCATAATACCGAATCGGTATTGAAAATAGTTATTTCTGTATTGAAAATGTTTCAATGCCGTATTTGCGGTATTCATACAAAATTTTTTTTCTTATATTTTCCAATTTTAAAGTATATTTATTTCATATATTTTTATTTTAGTACAGAAAAATAGGATCAAATAAAGATAAGCAATCATTTTGCTTGTTTTTCTCCATTCTACAGCGATTCTTTGTGCAAATTCCTCCGGCCACTGAAAATGTTCTTTCCGGATCAATACTGGGTGATATGGTGCCCCTCTTGTTTAAAGTTAATATCATTATGGAGTTAACATCATTATAGTCTTGAATATTTGATCTTTCTTTGAGTTTATCGGAAATATCAGCCCGCAGTCTATCTTCAACTTGCATTAGTTATAATGTCATCCTCGTATAAAAATGTATCATTGAAATTATCAAGAGCTTCGATTTCAGGGCATAGACGTTGCAATATTTTTTAAATAATACCATGAATTGAATTTTTATTTAAAACATTAAAAACCATTCGTGTCATAACTAGGAGTCGTATTACGGTATCTGTGATCGTAATTTTTCTACCGAAATTAATTTTCTATTTCCGAAAATAAAATATTTTAACGAACATTTTCTTGTCAGGAATGTTGTAGTTCGGCCCTTGATTAGAAATAAATGGGAAACTTTGTGTTTCTTACACAGAAAAATTTATCAAGCTAAATATATAATTAAAGATTTCATTTGATTTAAATTTGTTTCTAAACAAATATATAATTGAATCAATAAATATTTTAAATGGATTTTAAATATATAAATACATATTTTATTTTAGGTGTAATTCTCAAATTATTTTTTCATACACTGCAAGGTTAAAAAGAAAATATTCAGTATAAAATAACAAATGCATTTGAGGTTTACAAACAACACAAGTACAAACACAAACAGACGCCGTATTACCAAAAAACACACAACGTTATCGTACACACAATTTTTTTTGCGAGCATCATATTTTTTTATAGGTGTTATTTATTTTTTATTTATTTTTTTTTTCAATAAAAGTTTTAATTGATATTGTCATTGCCGTGATAGGTGCAAAATCAATTAAAACATTAATTGATTCAATAAATATTTTAATTAAAGCCCCTTTTTAGTTTTTTCTGTGTATTATTAGCATTTTTGTAGTTACTCATTACAAAAATGGTTTTCGAACGATTTCACTCGATCTGGAATACCGTAAATCGGCCCCATGTTTATTAAAAGCTATTCGAAAATGTAAATATTGAAGATCTGATCACAGATCCTGATCGTCGCTGATTTATAAAAAAAATTGTATGCAATACCGAAATCGGTATTGGCTTAAAATCGGTATTTCGAATTTAACGAAATGCCTGGCTTTCTGATATTTTCGGTATTACCGAATCGATATTGGGAATCCTAGCCAGCATACCTGAATTTTTTTCAAAACTAGAATAAGTTAGATCACAGTCTGAGTAGGTTTAGGCACTGGCTGGTTTTATATCTGGAATCAAATTTTCAAAATTGGAAATGGCAGATCCAATATGGCGGACATCAATTTTATAAGTATAATATATTGAAATCTAATCAATTGTGTTCATATAATTTTTAGTGGCTGGTTCCGAATCTAAAATCAAAAAAAAAAAAAAAAATTCAAAATGGCGGATTCAATAGGGCAGCTGATTACAAATCTGAAGCCAAATTTTTAAACTTCAATATGGCCGACTTAAATTTAAAAAATTGAAGATGTTGAATTTTAATCTTTTACTTTTAAAGTATTTGGGGATCGGATACGCCATTTCATAGTTATGATTTTAGATTCGTGTTTAGCAACGTTGAAACATCCTAGGAAACATTAAAAAAAAAATCAGACAAAAGTTGAACTTAAAAAAACTCATAAAAAATTTAAGTCCGTATCGGCATATTAGATTTAATAGTTTGAATTTGATTTTTTTTTATTTCAGATACTTGATGAGCGTTCCCAAAGCCTTTTTTATTGATCAGTTCAATATCTTAAAAACATATGTTTGCACGCCATTTTGGGTCTGCCATTTTGGATTTTAAAATTTGTATGTCACTTTTGTGATTACCAGCTACCAGAACTTTTATTAAATATAAATTTTAGTCCCATTACTTTAGTTATTCTCAAACTCTGATATGATAGAAATTAGTAAGATCTCAAGGTACTTTTTGAGTTATATTTATGTAGATCCAAATCCTGAAAGTTTATGAATGTTTGCTTATGGTCGGTAAAACTTAAGTAGAAGTCATATCGTTAAACTAACTGGCGTTCACAGTTTCTTAATATCTTCTAGAGCTTTTTTTTGGAAGAGAATGTATATATGTTAGGTTCCGATTCCGGAAAATTTTAATTTTAATATCGGTTTTAAATTCACTATTAAAAACATATATTATATTTATTTAACAACTTTAACCCCTTTCAAGGACGTCTGTGTATTTGTTTAATGTTGATATTTTCCTATTGAATTTACCATAAAAAACTCACACACACATGCAAATACACCCGCATATTTATATAGACTATTTTATATTATAAGCGGATTTCGTATCCTTTATTTAATGATATTTGTCTCCATGTTTTTCAATGATAATTCCTTTAAACACATAATATACACATACCATCACTTATATGTATACACGTGCATATATACGAACACATTCATACATGTACATATGTTTATAGATTTGTAAGTAGTATAAGTGTTTTTCTTTATACTTTATATGTTTTTTTTAAGGATTTTCTTTGTTTTTTCCTTTTTGTATTTTGTGGTATAAACAATTTTGAAGTTGACTTTAATTTAAAAAAAACCATCAAATGAAAAATGTGTTTAGAATATTTTGTATTTTTTTTTTTTTTTTTGTTTTACTTGTACATTTATTCAAATTATAAAAACATTCCAATTTTGGTACAAAATAAATGTAATAACAACAGCATATTTATGTTTTACAAATAATTATTTAGTTTTAAATTTGTTGGTTTTTTTGTTCTAACTCAACAGCAGGAATGTTCAATGTTATTGGAAATATTAGCACAAACTTATGCCAAATTTGAAAATTCTTTTATGAGCTGTAAAGTGATAATTTATTAAATGCTGAAAAAACTGGAAGGAAGTGTAATGTTTTTTGTTTTACTTGAAATAGAGCCTAGATCTTTACAAAGAAAATAAGATATATTTAAAATGAATTCATGGATAAATTTCAAAGTTATTGCGAATTCTTGATTGACCTATAGAATATCATAAGATTTTTGATAAATCATTAGTGTCCGATCGAGTATTCAGCTTCGGAGTTCGGCCAAAAAGTGAATTAGAATTAGGCCGAACTACCGAACTTTTTATGATTATTTAATGAAAAACACAGCTTAATAAGAACTGTGGTTATATTACTTTTCAGAATTAACAAAAAACTACCTAAAAAATACAACGTTACAAATGATAGAATACCAAAAAAAAAAACCAACAATGTTTAAATATAAATGTATGTGTGTGTGAAAAAATTTCAAAAAGCCAAAAGCGTTTAATGGTTAGCGCGTTGGACTGTTACACAGATGGTCCCGGGTTCGATTCCCGGTGACGACAACATCAATTTAGAAAAATAATATGTATGAGTTTTCTATCACTTATATGTATCGCTGCGCCCAACTTCGGTGTTCCAATAGCACATAACCCCACCGAAGTAAAATAATAATTCAGGGCTATGAAACAAAAAGCTTCAATAAATTCGCCAACTCTACATCAGGTGGCGACCATCAACAGTTCTAAGACTTATCATCTTGAGCAATTACAGTGTTGCCACACACAGAGAAATAAAGTGACAACCGAATTGAAAAGTGTATTTTAATGGTAACGACTTATAAATTCAGATAGTACAAACGATATATACATTAGATTTCTCAATATGTTGGGAGTTACAACAAAAATTCAGTTGAATTAACCGAACTTTGTTGTGAAAACTTATGTTCAGTTGTACCAACCGGCTGAAATTCGTAATAACCGAATTTGAATCGTTGTAACCGAATTTCAGTTGGCTAATAGCTAAATTTTTCTCTGTGTGCATGTTTGAAGCCCTTCATCTTTCACCACCTTTCATCTCTCCACTATCCCCTTTCCAAAGAAAGCAACACATTAATTAATAGGAAGAATTTCCTGAGTGTTGCCTATCTTTAAAAAAAAAATAAAAATATTTTGCAATCAATTTCGAGTGGTAAGTAATCTCTTCCAAATTCATTGAAAATTTTTTACGAAAAAATTTATTTTAGATAAAAATGGCTACGAACAAAAATCCAATCTGGAATTTCTTTAAAAGAAACAAGGCTATGGCGACGTGTAAATTTTGTAACAAAAATATGTCATTGGGAAATGTGTTACCAAAGAAGCAAACAACCGTAAGCATAAAACATCACCCCGAACAGTATAAAAAGTTTTGTGAGCAGATTTCACAACAGCAAATGCAAATCCAAAAATCATCTCCTATAACTCCGTTGGGAGTTCAGCTAACTTTGCCGAACTATATAGACAAAAACTCTAAAGAATACTGGGCAGACGATTCTATATTGACAAAAAACATAGATAAGTCTATTATGGATTTAATATTAGTGGATATGCTGCCACATAATATAGTGGAAGGTACTGCATTCAAAAAGTTAAACTTTGCGGACCCCGAAAAGTGTTGTAAATATAAAAAAAAAACAGAAAAATACTTTCAAACAACTCTTGTGCCAGAAACGTACACTAAAATTAGAGAAAAAGTATATAAAGAAATACAAAGGGCAGAGTGGGTAAGTTTTACCACTGACATTTGGACAAACCCTTCGAAAAGCTGTTCCTTACTTAGCTTCAGCGCCTCATTTCATTGATGGTACAAACAGACAAAAATTTATCAGTATATTAAATAATATTTAAATGATTTTATGTGATATATTTGTTTTAAACTTTTCAGGAACACATATATGCGAAATAAATACACATTTAAGTTTCTGATAATGCAGCCAATATGAATTCGGCTTTGAGATTTGGGGGGGTTTCTGTCGTTTGGTTGTACAGCGCATACTATTCAGTTAGTAATCCATGATAGCTTAGCAAAACATCCGTCTTTAAAGGAGTTTATTACAAAATATAGATCTATTGTAGGTCATTTTAAACGATCTGAGCAAGCCAATAGAAACTTAAAGGATATACAAACAAAATGCAGCTTGCCAAAACATCAATTAATACCAGACGTTGAAACAAGATGGAACAGTACCTATTTCATGATGCGGAGACTCCTCGAGCAAAGAGACGCTCTTAGTATATACGCAAATAAAACAACAAAAATTAAATCTCTATCTCCTGAAGAATGGGACACCTTAGATGAAATGGTAACCTTACTTGAGTGTTTTTATGAAGCTACCCTAGATCTGTGACGATGAGTCTGAATCAATGTTCATCAGTTTGAATGTAAATCCAGTTTGATTGAAAATTTGACTAAAAGAGTTCAATGCATTGAAACAAAGAGGTTTTTAAGTGTTGCAATACAATTGGACCACAGATTTACAAATAAATATTTTTACAGATGAACAGTATGAAAAATCAAAAATGAAATACTAAATTTTTTCAAAGAAAATTCCGTCGTTGAAACTTATGATGCTGCTGAGATTCCTAAACGAATAAACAATTCCAAGAAAAATCGTAAAAGAGCATAAAGGTTCATCATTTGGCATAGACATTTATTTATTTTTTTATTTATTTAAAAAGTCTATGGAAAATTAATCCTTGCAGACTTTATATTAAAAAAAAAAGAAAACAATATACAAAAATACATATATACAATTTATAAAAACAAAATTTATAGAATAAAATATTAAATATTATGTAATTGGTTTAGCAGCATAATAAGATTTCTCTTTATGACATCTGGACTATACGAAAGATCAATGTAGGCGTAAAGTTGTTAAATTCATCACATATTCTGCGGATGGGATCAAAGTTTGCATAATTTGTTCGGAAGTATTGGAGTTTTATTGGAATGTAGTATCTTGTCGGACGGTTGGGAACAATGAAATCTATTTTACCCAGCAGGAATTCGGAGTTTGTTGCACCATTTAACAAATTTAGCATAAAAGATATATTTAACACCAACCTCCTACTTTTGAGAGTAGGAAGCTTAATAAGTGCTAAGCGACTCTCATATGAGGGCAAATTGATATTCGGATTCCATGGAAGAGATCGAAGACAGAACAATAAAAACTGTTCTTCTGCACAGATTCGATTTTGTTTATATGGATTTCATATTGTGGATCCCATACGGCGGAGGCGTATTTCTAAAATGGGGTCTAACGAGAGTAGTAACAATTGCTTGATTACACAGTGCAACACGAAAAAAATAACCATATACGGACACCAATACGCGATAAAAGACTAAAAAAAAAGACCTGTGTCTCCCAATTTTTCCCAAAGTCATCTCCTTTTTTGTTTATGGGTCGCCAAAGATTGTGGCCTCGGTATCATTTTCGCAAAAAGTGATCATTTTCTCAGGCTCATATCTTGCAAACCATTCAGAATTTCGTTTATAAGTTCTAGAAATTTGTTATAAGTTCTAGAAATTTGTTATTGAGATCTTAGGTAAATTTTTGTAGTTGATTGTTTCCTTGAATTTTGAACGGTTTGCTACCTATGGACCCTGAACACGGGAAAAAAGGTAAAAAAAAAATCGAATTTTTTAAGTATTTTGCGATTTTGATCTGGAAGGTGAAGTTTTTTTGATTTTATATGTTCGCAATTTTTGTTCTTTATGACAAGAGCTACAACTTTGCCATAGAGAGTAAATCGAAATTCTGACGGTTTGCAAGATATGAGCCTGAGAAAATGATCACTTTTTTGCGAAAATGATACCGAGGCCCCAAATTTTTGGCGGCCCATAAACAATAAAAGGAGATGACTTTGGGAAAAATTGGGAGACACGGATCTTTTTTTTTAGTCTTTTTATCACGTAGTGGTGTCCGTATATGGTTATTTTGCCATGACTTACACACAGTGTTATATATGATCATTGAATTCTTTTCCCCCAACGTTTAATGAAACCCAAAACTCCTTTGCATTTGCTTGTACAGTTTGCGATATATGTGAATAAATGTGAGTTTATTATCTAGCAATACTCCAAGATCAAGGAATGTATCAACATTTCCAGTTGATAACCATCTCATGTGGAACTACAAATTATTGGACTTCTTCTATAAAAACCATATGCTTGCATTTCAATAATTTAGTTCTAAGAGGTTTACTGTTGCACCAACGAAGGAAAACTTTCAGATCATCTTGGAGTAAGAAACATAAGTTTGAATTGTTGTAGCTAAGAAAGAGTTTTACAATCATCAGCATACATTAATATTTTCGAATGTGTAATGCATGAAGGAAGATCATTTATAAACAAAAGGAATAATATAGGGCCTAAATGGCTGCATTGTGGAACACCGGATAAAACAGGAATAATTTTGGACTTGTGATTATTATATAGGATGCATTGATTTCTATTTTTAAGGTATGTAGACATCCATTTTAAAAATATAGGTGTGAATCCGATTTTGTACAATTTATTTAGCAGGAGATCATGATTAACTTTGTCGAATGCTTTACTGAAATCAGTATAGATGGTATCAGTCTGCATACCGAAGTTAAACGAACTTATTACTGAAGTTGTAAATTCCAATAAGTTTGTATTTGCGGAACGTCCTTTTCTAAATCCATGTTGTGATGATGAAAGAACTGAGGACACTTGGTGTGACAAGGTGTCGGTCAATATTTTCTCGAAGAGTTTAGGAATAGCGCTTAGCTTGGCTATACCTCTGTAGTTACAAATATTTGATTTGCTACCAGATTTGAATAGCGGAATTATAAATGATTGTTTCCAGTAATCTGGAAAGTAACCATTGGAAAGTGATAAGTTAAATAAATATGTTAAAGGTATGCTTAATGAGTTAATACACTTTTTCAGTACACAATTTGGAATGCCATCCGGTCCATAAGTGTAGGAAAACTTTAATTTATTTATAGCATTCATAATAGTGGATATATGTAATGCCGGAATATTAATTTGGGATGCTTCAGGAATTGGATATGGATAATAGTTATTTTGGTTTACGCTATTTAAAGAGTATGTGGAAGAGAAGAGAATCGATTTCTCTAAATTTCATCATGGATGG
>CM037851.1:217666424-217710387 GCA_021234595.1 Delia radicum
TATTTTGTGGTATAAACAATTTTGAAGTTGACTTTAATTTAAAAAACCATCAAATGAAAAATGTGTTTAGAATATTTGTAATTTTTTTTTTTGTTTTACTTGTACATTTATTCAAATTATAAAAACATTCCAATTTTGGTACAAAATAATGTAATAACAACAGCATATTTTATGTTTTACAAAATAATTATTTAGTTTTAAATTTGTTGGTTTTTTTTGTTCTAACTCAACAGCAGGAAGGTTCAATGTTATTGGAAATATTAGCACAAACTTATGCCAAATTTGAAAATTCTTTTATGAGCTGTAAAGTGATAATTTATTAAATGCTGAAAAAACTGGAAGGAAGTGTAATGTTTTTGTTTTACTTGAAATAGAGCCTAGATCTTTACAAAGAAAAAAGATATATTTAAAATGAATTCATGGATAAATTTCAAAGTTATTGCGAATTCTTGATTGACCTATAGAATATCATAAGATTTTTGATAAATCATTAGTGTCCGATCGAGTATTCAGCTTCGGAGTTCGGCCAAAAAGTGAATTAGAATTAGGCCGAACTACCGAACTTTTTATGATTATTTAATGAAAAACACAGCTTAATAAGAACTGTGGTTATATTACTTTTCAGAATTAACAAAAAACTACCTAAAAAATACAACGTTACAAATGATAGAATACCAAAAAAAAAACCAACAATGTTTAAATATAAATGTATGTGTGTGTGAAAAAAATTTCAAAAAGCCAAAAGCGTTTAATGGTTAGCGCGTTGGACTGTTACACAGATGGTCCCGGGTTCGATTCCCGGTGACGACAACATCAATTTAGAAAAATAATATGTATGAGTTTTCTATCACTTATATGTATCGCTGCGCCCAACTTCGGTGTTCCAATAGCACATAACCCCACCGAAGTAAAATAATAATTCAGGGCTATGAAACAAAAAGCTTCAATAAATTCGCCAACTCTACATCAGGTGGCGACCATCAACAGTTCTAAGACTTATCATCTTGAGCAATTACAGTGTTGCCACACACAGAGAAATAAAGTGACAACCGAATTGAAAAGTGTATTTTAATGGTAACGACTTATAAATTCAGATAGTACAACGATATATACATTAGATTTCTCAATATGTTGGGAGTTACAACAAAAATTCAGTTGAATTAACCGAACTTTGTTGTGAAAACTTATGTTCAGTTGTACCAACCGGCTGAAATTCGTAATAACCGAATTTGAATCGTTGTAACCGAATTTCAGTTGGCTAATAGCTAAATTTTTCTCTGTGTGCATGTTTGAAGCCCTTCATCTTTCACCACCTTTCATCTCTCCACTATCCCCTTTCCAAAGAAAGCAACACATTAATTAATAGGAAGAATTTCCTGAGTGTTGCCTGTCTTTAAAAAAAAAACAAATATATTTTGCAATCAATTTCGAGTGGTAGTAATCTCTTCCAAATTCATTGAAAATTTTTTACGAAAAAATTTATTTTAGATAATAATGGCTACGAACAAAAATCCAATCTGGAATTTCTTTAAAAGAAACAAGGCTATGGCGACGTGTAAATTTTGTAACAAAAATATGTCATTGGGAAATGTGTTACCAAAGAAGCAAACAACCGTAAGCATAAAACGTCACTTAGAGATACATCACCCCGAACAGTATAAAAAGTTTGTGAGCAGATTTCACAACAGTAAATGCAAATCGAAAAATCATCTCCTACAACTCCGTTGGGAGTTCAGCTAACTTTGCCGAACTATATAGACAAAAACTCTAAAGAATACTGGTCAGACGATTCTATATTGGCAAAAAACATAGATTAGTCTATTATGTATTTAATATTAGTGGATATGCTGCCACATAATATAGTGGAAGGTACTGCATTCAAAAAGTTGAACTTTGCGGACCCCGAAAAGTGTTGTAAATATAAAAAAAAACAGAAAAATACTTTCGAACAACTCTTGTGCCAGAACGTACACTAAAATTAGAGAAAAAGTATATAAAGAAATACAAAGGGCAGAGTGGGTAAGTTTTTACCACTGACATTTCGACAAACCCTTCGAAAAGCTGTTCCTTACTTAGCTTCAGCGCTCATTTCATTGATGGTACAAACAGACAAAAATTTATCAGTATATTAAAATAATATTTAAATGATTTTATGTGATATATTTTTTTTTTAACTTTTCAGGAACACATTAATGCAAAAAGCTGAAATCAGTAATTGAATATTTTTAGCTCGAGAAAAAAATACACATTGAAGTTTCTGAAAATGCAGCCAATATTATAGGTCATTTCAAACGATCTGAGGAAACCAATAGAGGATATACAAACAAAGCTTGCCAAAACATCAATTAATACAAGATGTTGAAACAAGATGGAGGAGTACCTATTTCATGATGCGGAGACTCCTCGAGCAAATAGACGCTCTTAGTATATACACAAATAAAACAACAAAAATTAAATCTCTATCTCCTGAAGAATGGGACACCTTAGATGAAATGGTAACCTTACTTGAGTGTTTTTATGAAGCTACCCTAGATCTGTCTGGAGATACTTCATCAATTTCAGTAGTTATTCCTATTTACGAAATGCTGCAGTCAAATTTAAATGACGATGAGTGTGAATCAATATTTAAATCCAGTTTGATTGAAAATTTGACTAAAAGAGTTCAATGCATTGAAACAAAGAGGTTTTTAAGTGCAACACTATTGGACCCCAGATTTAAAAATAAATATTTTTACAGATGAACAGTATGAAAAATCAAAAATGAAATACTAAATTTTTTCAAAGAAAATTCCGTCGTTGAAACTTATGATGCTGCTGAGATTCCTAAACGAGTTAACAATTCCAAGAAAAATCGTAAAAAGAGCATAAAAGGTTCATCAATTTGGCATAGACATGATGCAGAACCAGACTTAGAAGTAGCAGAATCAAATGGTAACACTTAGCTCATGTCTGATTTGACAGATAATTAGTTTTATCCTTCCGCTGAACGAATATGGTCCGTATGTTCGTTATCTTGTGAAAAAGTGAAAGAAACTGGCATCCTCATCGATAAACCAAAGCGTGAAAAGCCAAAAACAGTGCGTACACCCGAGAATATTGCTGCTGTGGCAGAAAGTGTGCGTGAAGCGCCATCAACATCAATTCACCGTCGTTCTCAACAATTGAACATTTTGGAGACATCATTCAGACGAATTTTGCATAAAGACCTTGGTATGACGCCATACAAAGTCCAAATGGTTCAGGAGTTCAAAAAAAAAAGTTATTTGGCGGACCCTTTATATCAACTTAAAAATCGATCAACAATTTTTCTTCAACTCTAAAATATAGTACAAATATTTTATTCTTTTTTTTACTTCAAATAGTACAACTATTTTCCAAATGTTTTTTTTTTTTTAAATATCCCTATGAATTTTTATTTTTGTTTATGTTTAATAACTTTTTGGTTTAAATAAACGGATAAAAAACCAATTTATATTTTTTTTTTATTAAAACAAAAAGTTCGACTTCGGCCGAACATTGCTATTTTGGACGAAGTTTGGCCAAAAAAATTAGTCCGATGATCTTTAAATTTGATTCATTTTTTGTACACACATTCTCAATTAAGCCCATTAAACATTTCCATATTGAGTTTTTAAAATTGTCAAAAGCATGCAATTTTTTCAGGATTTTAATTTAAAAAAGAATAATTAAAAATCCCAAATATGTTGCTTTTCATTTTGGTTGCTTATCGCAGCAATGCAAACTAAAAGTATCTGCTCTCCTAGGACACTAAGAAAACTTAAAACAACTTTTCCAAAAAAAATGGGCGAAGTAAGCGTGGTTAAATGTAGATACATTTTGGTATAATTTTTAGTATATCATTTGTTATTATTTAACTGAATTTAGAATGTTTTAGAAATTTTACTATATCAATATATTTTTTAATTAGGAATTTGAAAAAAAAAAATATTTTTTTTTAAATTCAGAACTATAGAGTTATTCAAAACTCAATTTATCTAAAAATCGGGCAAAAACACGCCTTTGGTATTTTTTTTTTATTTTTCTTAAAAACTCAAACGGTGAAAAAATTTTAATTTTTTTTTTAAATATTATTGAATGAAATATTGAATTGAATCAAGTTTAAAACCGCGATATTTTGTTAAGGGTAGCTTTAATCAAGGAGCTTATATAATAGGAACGACAATCAGTTTCAAGCAAAACAGGGGACAAAACAGCAAACAAAATATACAGCTTACAGCCAGGTATAAATGCGTACCATGAGCAGAAGAACGACACCGTACTTTGGATGAATTAAAAGTAAAGCTTTTACCAAACTCTTCATAAAATGCTTTAACATATAATGAATAATAAGGTTTGGTTCTTCTGTTTATCGTACGCCTTTAGCCACAGAAAAAAACTAAAATCGAGTTTGAATTAAAATATTTGTAGATTCAATTAAAAGTTTAGTTGAATTCGTTCCTATTAGGGCAATTGTAATATGAATTAAAATAATTTGTAACTATTGAATTGATTTTATTTTCAATTAATATTTTAATCATATCTAGTAAAAATGTAATTAAATATTGTTTTTAATTTCAAACAAACTTTTTGTAGATACAATTAAAACTTTAATTGAAATTTGCAAAAATAACGCTAAAAATTCGGGGGGGAAAATCGGTTAAATTAAAAAAATGTTGCTGAAATTAGAAAAATCGACAAAATTAAAACAATTACAATATATAAAAACATCATTAAAATGGTAAAAAAAAAGAAAAAAATCGCTAAAATTTAAAAAAAATTGTTGAAATTGAAAAAAAAACACCTAATTCAAATTTAAAACGTCTGTGGCTGGCAAAAATATTTGTTTTTTTTTTTTTTTAATGTTGTTAATTTTCTTTTATTTTTTGGTGATTTTTTTTTAATTTTAGCGATTTATTTTAATTTGGCGATTTTTTTTTTTTAACTTTGGCGATATTTTAAATTTAAGTATTTTTTTTTAATATCAGAAATTTTTTTCAAGTTTAGATATTTTTCCAATTTTGACGTGTTTTTATTAAAATTTTGGAAAATTTTTTAACTATTAGCGAATTTATTAATAGACTTTTTCTAATTTTGGCATTTTTATTCATTGTTGTCATTATGGTTTATAAGAACAGGAAATTTTGTGTTCAGCGAATTCATTCACAATTAAAAATTTAATACATATTATTAAACGTTAAATTGAAAGCTAGTTTGAAATCAAACAAAAGTTTAATTGAACTTTTTTCACAATCATTTTTTGTGCATGTTTTGTTTAGTTGGGGTATGTGAAACGGATTGTCCCACATATAATATTTATAATCTCCTTGGGTTTGCATAATCGAAATATATTCAGAAGAAAACTAAATTATTTTTTTTTTAAGAATTTTCTCTTTTAATAAATTTCAAGTTTCAGATTTCTACTTTTTACCTTTGATCTTTTAAACCTCATTTATTCCAAGGTGTTATCAAAAATTCAAGAAGTATTTAAATTTTCATAAGCCCATAACTAAAGAAACACATATTTTATATTTCAGACTTTTAGCCCAATGAGTTTTGGACGCTAAGAGGGCGACAGTCCCTTTTTCACTTCTGACTACCGTCGTAGCTGCCAATTTTCACGTCTAATTATTAAAATTTGGGGTTTGCGTTTTTTTTAAGCTTCTTTAAATAAACAATATACTTGGTATCAAATGAATTTGGTATTTGGATGACCTTGCCATTGGTATACAAAAAAATACGAGGGTGGCTCCATAAGTCCGTGACTTTTCGAACTTCCCTCTTAGTTATATGAAAGGCAGCACTGCTCCCATCAAGTACCACCTGTTAATAGACTACTGCCAAATTTTGATCAAGTTCCGTCATTTACTTTGCGTTTAACAGCTGTTCAAAACATACAACCTCGTGGATTTTTTTAAAAATGGAAAATGTGAATTTCGAGGGCTCAATAAACATTATTTTTTGCGAAAAAAAAACGTCAATCAAACCAAGGAAAAGCTTGATAAATACTATGGGGACTCTGCGCCATCGATTTCAATTTTAAAAAAGTGTTTTACTGACTTTCGTTGTGGTCGCATAAGTACAAATGGATGGCCAATTGAGGTCAATACACCCGAAAATGTCGAAAAAATCCACGATATGGTGTTGGCTGATCGAAGAGTAAAATTGCGTGAGATTTTTGATGCCATAGGCATTTCATATGGCAGTGTGGTTTCGATTTTAAATGATCAGTTGGGTTTAAGAAAGCTGTCTGCAAGATGGGTGCCGCGTTTGCTCTCAATTGACCATAAACGTAATCAGGGCCAATAAGGTGATGGCCACAGTTTTATGGGATGCACGCGGGATAGTCCACATCGATTACATTTAAAAGGGAAAAAACAATAAACGGCGAATATTATGCCAACTTATTGAACTGATTTAACGAGGATTTAAAAAAAAAACGACCCCATATGGCCAAGAAATGCCTATTTTATGGACCTTGAAAAATCCTATTTTTTGGAAGGGATACAAAAATTAGAGAAACGTTGGACTAAGTGTATTGAGCCAAAAGGCGATTATGTTGAAAAATAAGTTTTTTTTTTGCAAAAAAAAAAATATGTTTCATTCAAAAAGTCATGGACTTATTGTTCCGCCCTCGCAGTCAAAAGTTTTAAACCAAAAACATTTCGGACAACTTTAAAACCCATTTTTTTCCATTAAATATGCAATTTGACAAGTATGTTTCTTACCAATTTTTTTATTACTTTCGTCTTCTCTATCATATATCCGAATTCCAGTGAAATGTGGGGAACCACCCAGCAGAATTCCCTTGTTAAAAGATAAAAACATTTCAAATTTAAAGCTCCTGGCTTCTGCGGTTTAGGCTGAGTTATTAATGGGCGAATATATGTTTTTAGTATAAAGAAAATCGGAAGACATAATGTTAAATTTCAAAGTTATAGCAATTTATAGATTGGCATATAAAATATACAAAAAATATTACTCATACGTTGATAAAGTGAAAAAGCAAATTATGCATATGAGTAACACAATTTAATTGCATTTAATTGGTATTTTTTATAAACAATCGAAATTTCAAATCCGAAAAGAGTTTTGGTCTTGATAAGCTTTTCGAAACAATTAAAGCTTTTTTCTGATCTCATTTCTTTTTTAAGGTTGTCATTACCTGTTAAAATCATAACAATTATTGGTAGGTATATTTTACAACCTCTACAATTTTGGTTTTAAACACAAATAATATCACACACACACACATACATATATGTATGTAGATTTATGTATGTGCTTAGCATTTATACATATATATCATAAAGCTTATTTGTTGTTGTGTCAACATTAATACGATTTTATTTAATGCAAAAATAAAATTTATGTACTTTGTTTATTTTACGAGTAGGATAATGGTTGGAAAAATAAAATTAAATATTTTCAAAGAGAAACCCTATTTAGAATTATAAATAAAATACTAAAAATTATCACCCGTACTATAAAATGAAAAAAGTTTGAGTTTAAATCACAA
This sequence comes from Delia radicum, assembly GCA_021234595.1. Lineage (NCBI taxonomy): Eukaryota > Metazoa > Arthropoda > Insecta > Diptera > Anthomyiidae > Delia > Delia radicum. Next base: position 217,673,941 of record CM037851.1, read on the forward strand.
AAGTTGATTGAACCATACAAAATATTTACTCACTGTATTCATAAACACTTTCTCAAGTTATAAAAGGTTTGTGAAACAAAACTTTATATGAAACATTTAAGTCAGCAATAAAAGTTTACTTTTTCAGATTTTCTGTAGTTAGGTTGCATGTATTTGTGCATTTACATGTTAAACCATTAATATCAATTGAGTTGGTTACATAGATATGCACTAAAATATATTTTATAATCATAAAATTCCAGAACATTTGAAAACCAAACATTGTGGAATGCATTTTAAAATAGTTTTTCAAAAATTGCATAAATAATTTTTTTCATGTTTTGTTAAAACTTTGTTATAGTGAAAATTTTAATCCAAATAAATTATTTTTTATTTTAATTTGTTGATTTGATAAGAGCTGGGATTATGGCTGCCAATTTTTTTGTTATAACTGTTTGAATTTGAGCCGGACATAGCGTTTTTTTTTTAGCTCTGTCTTCCTGATTTTTATATGGATTTTTGTAAAGGGTCCGCCATCTAACGTTTTTTTTTCCGATGCCGATTTTGCCAAAAAAAAATCATCTTTTCAGATGAAGCTCATACTGCATGGCCAGCCGAGGCAGCCATTTAAATGAAATTATTTTCCATTATTAACCGGAAGGATTTTACTTTCAAATAAAAAAAAGAAATTTGAGAAAATATTCAGTAGTTTTTTTTATAGCATTTTCAAAAAAAAAAGTTATTTGGCGGACCCTTTATGAAGATTGTGTTATCTTTATTGTAATTGGTACATATCACTTTAGGCCATTTGTCATGCATGTATTTTAACCTTATCTACACTCAAATTAATAAGTTTGTAGAAATAAGTAAAAGATGAATTAAATGAAAAAAAAAATTATTGTTTAAGGCCGACTAACCAACTAACTTGGAAAATTCTTTAAACCCTGTTTGTTATTCACTTTTATGTTTACAATTACACCTTACATTACTTTTTTTTTGCAACGACTCAATAAAAACAAGAAAAATGTGGGCATTAAAGTCGAAACTGTTTTAAAATAGTGATGGCGTAAATTAAACTCGATAACAGTTGACAGTTTTGACATATTCATGCAACAACACGAAAGGTCCACTTTAGGGAACACTCCACAATTGGGAACATTTCCTTAAATATATTGCAATTCATTCCTGTTTAAACACTTTTTATTATATAGTAATAGTATGTTTTTTGTTTGTGTGCTTGAGGGGAGGTATTGTGTATTTTTTTTGGGCATTTGCCAACATTTTTCCATTAGATGTTTTAAAATCTATATTTGTAATAACATCAGTCAGTACCAATAGCAAGAATAATAGAAAATTCTCATAAAAATAATAATTCCAGAAATTGATAATTGTAATAATAAAATCAATGTTCAATTTTTGTAATGTAAATAAACAGAAATAATATTTACACAAAAAAAGACTAAAAGATTCTTTATAAATTCAAATAGAAATTGCTTTAAAATCCTACAGAATTTTTAAGTGATTTCTTTGGTAAAGTATTTAGATTAATCGAAATGGACGAGATTTTAATATCAAATCTTAAAACCAGAAAACTTAGATTTCAAATTAAAAAAAAAGCTTTTCTGGTAAAATTTATTATAAATATTACTTGCACTAATAGAAAATAATTAGTAAAAAATGTTGTCCACACTATAAAAAATTTGTTAAAAATGACGTTCCAGACAAAACTGATAAAACTAACAGTTTTTTTTTTGTTAAATATTAGTAAGATAAGAAAAGCAAAAACTAATCTGTTGATTCTAAATATATTTCGTTATATTTGAGCTTAATTTTAGTTAATTTAATGAAACAAACAAATCTGCTAAAATGATCAAAAAATTTGCTAAAATTAGTAGATAAAAAAAAAAATCATTATATTATTTCGAATTTTTAAAGTTTATTTTATAGATTTTTTTTAATGCTAATAAAAATCTGCGCTTCTCCAAAATATACTGTTATTTGATTGTACTAAATATAAGGCAACTACACTGCGTTGTAAAACTATAATAACACATTAATTTCACTAAATTTCGTAACTTAAGAAAAAGTAGAAGAGTTTAAACGGCATAAAAGTAAAACCAATGGAAAATTAAAGTAAAACCAATGGAAATTTGACAAAAAAAAAACAATTTAGTTATTTTTTATTTTAATATCTAAAAAGGAATAACAAATCAATTAGTGTTTCGTATCAATAAATGCATTTAATTTAATATATTTATCAAAATTAACAAAAACTTAAGACAACTATTTTAAAGTCGAAGTTTTAAGGCCTCCTTTTTCAATCAACTCGAAAATTCGATCAGACATACTCTCTACCAGATTTATTCGAAGTTCTTCTGTTGTAGATTTCCAGGTACCAATAAGTGCTTCTTTTAGATGGAAGACGTTTTCATATTGACGGCTTTCCGCGTAAATCGACGAGTTAATACTCCCCAAATTTTCGCGATGGGGGTTCGAGCCGGAGAACATGCGGGCCATTGCAATACTCCTATATTTTTCCTGGATAGCCATTCCATCTTCTGACCACTTGATGTACTAAGGAATTGTTTTGTTGGATAAATAATTCTTCTTCGTTGCTTTTTTCAATAAATGGCGCCAATTTCTCTTATAATACTGTAATGCACTCAGCAGAATGCATTCTAGTGCTTCGAAATGCCAACAACAATTTAAGCAAAAAGCGTCCGAAGCCATTAAGGATCTGCCTAAGAAATTTCTTTTTGAGAAATATTACGTAGGTCTCTTAAATAGCTGTTTAAAACCATCTGAACCATCAAGATGGAACTTTTTCTCATCAGTAAAAATCAACTTTAAGAGAAATGTGTGTTTTAAACAGTCCAACCAACAACAGCAATTATTGACTTATCTTTCTCCAGTTGGTTTTTAAATTCCTTTTAGGGAATTCAAGTCGAGCAGTTTAGTGGCGGGGTTATAGCCTTGGCACAGAACCCAGATTTTGGCCAGTTATCTAGGAATCCTTTAAGAGCCTACTTATGGTTGATTTGGGCACATTTACCTTACATTCATCGATTATCTGATTGAGACTGGCACATTTGACTATTCGAGACGCATGTTTTATTTTTACCATAAGCACTCGCATTATTTGCGAAATGTGTGACAACCACATATAAACGATTTATTTTTCTAGCAATTTCCCGAAAACTTAAGCCTCCTTTTAAATAGGCTGAAATTTGCTCTTTTTCAAAATCACTTGCATATGAACAATGCGACATTTTATGGCAAATTAATTAAATTTTATAATAAACAAAAATAATTCTTTAAATTATCTTTATTTGCTTCTTTGTTTATAGTTATGAAACACTAACAAAATATTATTACATTTATAGTAATTAAATGTGCTAAAATCCCAAAACTTATTTAACAAATTGTGAAAAGCAATCTGATGTAGGCGTGTCCCTATCCGGATTTCATTCCTGCCTAAGGAAATCTTCAGGGGACTTTGTTATTAGAATTTCTAGAGATATTTGTTATGTTAAATCACAAACTCAATGAGAATTTCTTGTCCTCGTCTAGGAGCGAGATTCAAAATTTAAAATATCAAAGAAAAACCAAAACAACAACAAAAAATTGTCACAATTGGCTTTGTCATCCTCCAAATACTACTCTGTTTTTTTGACAGACCTAGCAATGTAGTGACGTTTATTCAAGTAAATCAACAATAGAAAATCATATGTTTTCTATTAGTGTCAGTTACATTTAAATTTGCACAAGCACCTGCATATTTGTTATTTAAATTTATTTTCATCGGGATAAACATTAATTGCATTTATAGTAATTAAATGTGCTAAAATCCCAAAACTTATTTAACAAATTGTGAAAAGCAATCTGATGTAGGCGTGTCCCTATCCGGATTTCATTCCTGCCTAAGGAAATCTTCAGGGGACTTTGTTATTAGAATTTCTAGAGATATTTGTTTTGTTATTATTACATTTAAAAAAATAAGTTAGTAGAAAAGTTAGTAAAACACCTTGTAAATCAGGTATACTATTTTTCAGCAAATTTTTTGCTAAAATTATGTTTTAAACTAAAATTTTAGTTATACTTATTCAGCACTTAACTGTTTTGAACTAATGTTTTACTAATATTTTAATAATGTTTTACTAATTTATTTTGCTGAAAAAATTGTGCTGATTAGCACATCAATAGTGTGAACGATAACCAGACTGAAAGATATACTCAGAATGAATTAAATGTCGCGCATGTCACGATGTAGTAGTGACGAGAAAAATTATACTAAAAGTACAACTCTAGTAAGACATAATTTAAAAAAATCAACCATGGAAGATTTTGTATCTGTTTTTCATACATAAAACAAAATTGTGAATTAAAACAACTTAAATTTTGCGTCGTCACCGGCTTGTGAAAGTAATTGTCTATTAATTAAATAAAAGACAAAATAAAATATTTAAATTTAATAAAGATTAAATGTGTATTTGTAAACTAAATGTTTATATATATTAATAATCTTGTGTTGCCAAATTGCAAACAAATATGCAATAGGTAGACAGACTAAAGCGAAAGACAAAGACATACATCTTAGGTAGATTTTTCTGTTTCCTTTTTCTTATTGCAAAAAAAGGGGTTGTATATGTTATATTTTGTTACTTTTTCGTTTCTATAATTCTCTGCTGTATTTGCGTTCCTTAAAAAGATAGCATCATTTAGACAGTAATTGATGTAAGAAGTTCAAACATAATTTCGTTTATGTTATATATAATTATTTCTATTGTTTATAGATATTACATTAATTCATATCGTCAATTTGGGAGTATGAACATTTTCATATTTTGTAACGTATTGTAAATTATTTTAAAAAGAATCACAAAAATATGTTTTATGATTTTCAGCAAATAAAATAACTGAAGTATAATGTTTCTACAAATTTTTCGAGTTTTTTTCAGTCTACTAATATTCAGCAAAAATTTTATTAATTTTTAGCAAGGGTTTTTTAATTTTTAATCTACTAAGTGTTAGCAAGACTTTTGCTGAATCTACTAATTTTGTTGATAAAAATCAGCTCGCTGATTTTCAGCAAAAGATTTTGCTGACATTAGCAATTTTTTTTGCAAGCACCCTCCTGACTAAAATTTTGCTGACTCAGCGTGTTTAACAAATACCCCATATTAATTCAAAATTTAAATATTTAAAAACCAAATTAGAACTAAAAGTTTGCAATGTACTATAACTAAAATATATTTTTTATATTGACTTTATGCCAATGTAAACGCCTTATTGCAATAAACTTGCATCAAAGCATTTTATTTGTTTATTTTAATTTAAATTTAAATTTATTTTTATTTATATTTGTGTATTATATAAAACTTTCAATTCATAAAGGTCATAATAACTATAGATATTGAAATATGAATTGTTTTCGTAGTATCTATTACAATGAATAGAATTTTGCAGATGTTCATTTAATTGTAGGTTTATCTAAAGGCCATAACCATGTTTTCGGAAAACAATACAAGGTTGTCTTACAGTTAACTATAAGTTCTTTAACTTAATTATATATGTTAGTTAGTATTTGTATAAATTTTATAATGAAAATATATTAAGTTTTATGTCATACATATTTCATATTATATTTCAAGTATTGCAATTTAATGTAAATTACACATATTAAGTGTAATGCCAATTAAATTACATTAATGGATAACACACAGTCACAAAATTAGAAAAAGTCGATTTGGTTTGAACAGCAAAATACATTTTTAACAGATTTTTTCTCTCTGATTCCAAATCTGTGTTCCAAGTTTTTCCATCACGTCACAATTATGAGAAAATCGCGATTAAAAACGCGAAAAATTGAATTTTTAACCATTTTTGAAGCTGTGTACATAACACTTCCGAACAGATTAAACATTTTTATTACAATGGTAGTATTTATATTGAACTTAAAAACAAAAAAATTTCCAAATATTACATTTTTAAAATTAGTCTAGGCTAGCATACGATAAACTTTAATTTATTTTAGGGCAAACATTTTTCGAAGCAAAAAAAAAAACTTTCTTGCTTATACTATTTCATTCAATAAATAAGCTTTGGATATGTTGTAGAGAATAAAACTGTATGCGACCCGTGTTTTTTTAGCTTCCCAATCTCATTCTTTAGGCGTTACTAATCGGGGTCAAAAATTACCCCATTTTACGTTTTTTACGCTTTATTCTGTTCTACATAATATAAAATAAATTTGGTATCAAATGAAAAGCTTCTCGAAGACACATTCGCTGGTGCACAAATCATGTCTTAAGACTTTAAAGTATTTTGTTATTAAAAAAATGTATTTTGAGTAACATTAAATCTGACGTTTTATTAAGGAACTGTCTTTGTATAAAGCTAAAAACAGTGCATAGTAATGCCAATTTAATTAAATCGAGGACGTGTCTAAGCTTTTTTCAGATCTTCCAATTCGTTAGATTTGTATCCAACTTTTACTAAATATTTGCAGACTAGAAACAGCAAACAAAAATTGTAATATAAGCAAAATGTTTGCTTTATTTGCCTTAAATTTAGTAGAATGCAAATAACAGTATATTTTGCTGAAATCTATAGATATTTTTTTGCTAAAAAGGTGTAGGTTGTTGATTTCGCATTAAAAATCGAAAACAACTTTACAAATTTCACATTTGGTTTTATGAGTTTGTCTACTAATACTTGACAATTTTTTTTTTGCTGATTTTAGCAGATTAATTTCCTACTTTTAATTAACTAAAATTAATCTCAAATATAAATAAAAATTAATAGATTTAACAGATTTGTTTTTGCTATTCTTATGTTACTAATATTTAAAAAAATAATATTTTAAAAATTTAAACAAAACACGCGTGTTTTTAAGTCTGTAGTACGATATAATCATAATATTTAATAATAATTATAATATGGTAATAAATGACTAGTACTACAATATGGTTATAGTGCAAATATTATGATTACTACAAATATGTTATGATCATTATATATGTATTGTGAAACTGTATTCTTAACAATATTTTAATGTGCACATATGCTGTAATCACATATTTCCATTATTTTATTTTTTCCTGACAAGATAAGATTTGTGCTGAAAAGCGAAAATTTAATTTTGCTTTTTTAGATACTAAAATAAAAAAATGTATGTAAACATCGCATAGCGCCAAAATAATGGTTGATATAACTCCTTAATAACACAAATCTTATTCGTAAGCGCAAAGACAATTATATTACTTAAATTATTTTAAAATAAGTCTATTTGAATGTGCAAATTATTTAATAAATAAATAAATAAATAAATAAATATACGTTTGTATTATTTATAAAAAAATATATACATAACTTTTTATTCCAGCTTCAACAGAATGCTGGGAGAATAATGTGGGAAATATACTATGATAATTTATAAACATTTCCATAACCATAATATGATAATATTTAGATCAATTGGGAACCATAATATGGTAATTCAATTATCATGTAATGATTAAGAAAAAGATAAGAGTATGGTTGTCACAACCATAGTAACATGGCTGTCCCAATCATAAATCCAGAAATGTATAATGCTCTTCGAATATGGTTGCCCCAACCATGTACATATTTTCTGTGCGTGTACTCACTTATTTTAACGATTTTAAGTAAATTTATTTGTTATACTCCTGCAAAAGTCAGCAGCCCAAACAGAATACATTAAATCTCATACACATTAGCATCGCCTTATAATCTCATGCAGACTTGGGCGACGTCAATTATATTTCACAATCATTCACTAGTGAATTTTTTCTATATCATTAATAATTTCTACGATCACACTTGTGTTCTTAAACGTTTCCCAGGAAAATTTTCAATTTTGTCAACGCCAGACATGGTACATAATACCAATATTTGTGTTGCTATAATTGCACAATTTCCCTGTAATTAAATACAAGGATGTGTTTACAAATCCCCATGTTTGGGTAAGAAATCATTAATGATATAGAAAGTGTTCACAAGTAAATGATTGTGAAATGTAATTGAAGTTACCCAAGTCTGCTATCATGTAATAAAGCGTAGTAGTATGTTACGAGTACCTTAAAAAACAACAAGAAATGAAAAGTCTTCTATCCCAAATAAAGTGCCACAGAAACTTGGAAATATCGTACTTGTTTGTATGTGGCATATAATCTAATATGTATTTCAACAAGTGGAAAATATTGTACATTGTACCGATACAACAGATAATAAGTATGTTTGGTATTATAATAATGTATAAAAAAAAATTAAATCAGTGCGCCATTTATATAGGTACTACAGGTGTTGCAATTACAATTTGTAACGCGCTGTGGCACATACATAGGTTTGGTTAGTGGTTGCTACAGCAGATTGAAGTGAATTTAATTGTGTTTTTATTACAAGTATTATTATTTTTCTAGATTTTTTCTTTTTTTTGTAGTCTGTTCACCGCCAACACCAGCCAATAATATCGAAACAAAAACTAAATTGTTCTTTTTTATCTCAACTTGGCTGATGCGGTTGATTGAATAGTCAGCCACATTGATGGAGATTTTGTTTTGTGGTTTGAGGTTTTTATTTTTATATTATGTTCATGTTTTATCGTGTATTTCCATTCCCCGAGAAAAGAAGAAAAAAAGGAAAATACAATCACGCAAATGGGAAAACTTTGCTATGGTTTTTCTTTAGATTGTTTTTTTATGTGATTATTTTTTAACGAGGAATTGAGCCGATCATAGACAACTGGCATTAATACTCTACACACAGGTAAAAGGACTAAACAGCCCAGGTAGAAATTAACAATCAAACAAAAAAAAGTACAGTGCCAGCTAGATTTTCGCGACTAATTAAAAACCAGACCTGTAGCGAAAACTGAATTTTCGCTATAACAGAACCCAAAATTTTATTGAAAAATTATTATTATTTTTTAAAATAACTGCTGAATCACGTAGACCTTTTGAAGCCAAAAATTGTCGGACCTAAAAAATTTTTACTTATAAACAACTTACTTTTACTAATTGATGAAAATTAAACTACGTGGGGAACAAATTCGTGATGGAACCAGTCCTTGAATATAAATGATATCAACCATGGCGTTATTACTGGACTTGTACATTACAGGATTATTGAAAAAGCATTTAAAAGCGATTTGGTTTTTCGATTTTCCAACAACCAACAATTTCAGTTTGTCTGTGCCATTCGCAGGCCAAAAAAGTTATTCGTTCTTTACATATTTTTCTTCCGGAGCCGTTTTCTCATTACATGTGACAAGAATGTAATTTGGAAGCATCCAATAATATAAACCGGATTCGTCGGCATTGTAGATTTGGTGAAGAGTCAACCCGTGCTCATCAACGTAATCCTTAAACTCTTTCACAAATGGATCAATAAGATGAGGTTTCGAAGACAATTTCTCGCCCGCAATCCTTCAATCTATGCATGTCGAACCTGAATTGGTTTGATAACATTTTGGAATACAAATGACTGGCTTTTAATCGTTTAATGTCTGCTGATATTGGAATATTTTTTCCCCTTTTTTTACAAAGCACTTATAAAGCATTTTTCCCATTCTTGGGTACTCAGCTTTCTTTAAGGTGCAACGTTTGCCAGAGCCACTTTCTGTTGTACGTACGATCTTTTTTAATGAATTTTCATGCTTTATAATGAGGTAAACCGAAGACTTATGCAACTTGTAATTCACTCAAATTGAATTTATGGAATCTCCACTTTCAAATTTTTTTAAAATCTCTAATTTTTGAGAAATCATTGGCTTTAAAATATGTTGAACTTTTCCCATATTAAGAGATGTATTTACACAAATGACACGAATAAACTGACAAAAATTGAAGACCAAAATCATCCAAAAAGGTAAATCAATCCAAAAGACGGGGGATTTCCCTTTTTTGGTTATAGACATTGTAATCAAATTTAAAAAAAAAGATAAAAGTCGCGAAAATTGAACCCATTTTTCGTTAAACTGTCGCGATTATAGAACCTGCAATGTTAAAAACTAAGCCGTCGCGATAACCGGCCGTCGCGATAATGGGTAGTCGTGAATACCGAGCTTGCACTGTACTGGCAAATTATTTTTGTTAAAGCCACCATGTTAGAAATTACCAAAGTTACAACTACTATATGTACTGTAGAAGCACAATTTTGTATGCCAAGCAAGTGCTTTACCAGTATAACTTGCATAATTCACTGTCCCTATTGTTTTTATCAATATTACAACAACTAATATATGCGGTTCATTTTTATTACAATTGTTAGTAATTTTTTGAACAGTAAAAACAAACAACAAATGTTAGTTGCATTTAGTGAAATGTTAGTCGTACTTTCTTCGAGTAAAATTTCAATTTGTTTTTCACAACAATTGCTGTAGTCTTTACCCACATAATATCCTTAGTGTAGGGTCTTTTCCTAACAAGCATCTGTAAATTACTAAACTTTACTTCGAAAATGTCGAATATTGTGGCAACAAAGTATTAATTGCGGGAAGTTTTGCAATTTGGCTGACCTGGGCAAAAAGGGTCCCATCTATTATGAGCTGGTGAAATCGGGCCAGACGATAACAGGGAATTTGCACCGAACAGAATTGATACGAAAAGCAACCGGAATATGCGACAAATTCACAAATGTAAAAACGGGATAAAAATGCAATTTTAGAAATTGTACTTCAAGCGGGAGCTTTTTGTTTCAAAATGATTGGAAAAGCGATATTTATTATTAATATTATATCATTTATTTTTAATAAAAATTATAACATACTTGTATAAAAGGCAGAGTACCGCCAAGTTTACTTCCACTGTTTTGCTTACAAACTAAACAAAATATAAAAAGGAGAGAGAAACAAACAAGCGTGCATTGAATAACCACCAGAGGTGGATCTTGCACATCAAACAAGTTTTCAATTTATTTTTTGATCAATGGTTATAATCTTTAACTTCAAACTCATATGTATATTAGTTCTCATGTAGTGAGTAAACTAGTTCATATGTATGTTTGATGTTTGGCATGGGATTGTTACCGCTTTCAAAACGTGTTCTGATGATGGGAACCTAGAAAATTCCCGAAATAGATCTATCAACACATTCCTGAAAGGGTCAAATAATAAATTTGAAAACAAAAAACTCTATAGATTATTTGTTAGGACAATATCCTAATGAAGAAATATAGAGTATGGCCTCGAACTTGAATAATTTTCATTTTCATTATAAGAAAAAAGTTATAACCCTAATGTTCGCTTTTTAGGTATAGTGTAGGGTATCTACATAGAAAAACATAAATTAAGTATATATTTTTATTGTTGTTATTTTCGTTTTCCTGTTGATATCATTTGATGACACTGTTAGCAAGCAGATTATATTGTACGAGAGACAATCCGTTTCGAACACAATATCAAACCAACATAGATGAATAATATGTAAAGCTTTCACCGAACTCAGCATAAAAAGCTTTTACATACAATTGACTGACAGGTTTGTTCGACGTACGTTACGCTGGTACCCGCGGAAACCCACTTTTACAAAAATGTTTTTCTATTGCAAAAATTGTAACATGGGTAACATGGTAAAACTATCAACTCATCAGCTGTTAACAGATCACTTTTTTTGCATTTGTGAAAATAAAGAAAAAATTAACAAAACTTCTGAAAAATATAATTGGAATTATCAAATATCACTTTATATTCTTTTAATTTATATTTTTTTTTTTTTTTAATTTTTAACAACAGCTTTTGTTATGAAAAATTTAGACGTTAATTATTGGGCTTGAAATGTGGTTTTTTGTGTTCAAGGTTTAAGAACTTATATCACTTTTTCAAGAACGAATTTTTTAATCTCATTTTTCCATGTTTTACCCAAAATTACGTCGAACGAATGCGAAGTCGCTCTTCGGTGCATTGGATATCTTTATCACCGGGGTAACGATGTGATTTCTTCGAAGTTGTGTTTGAAACGGATTATCCCTCCTATAATAAACCTCCTTGCTGTTAGTGGCACAGATGTTGACGGTGTTGTTCGATATCGGTGTTGTTGGCGCTGATGTTGATGTCTACGATGGCATGTTGATAGTGTTAAATGTGTTGATTTTTTGTTTTACCAGGTATCATAGGTTGTCGCCTTTTCTTTTATATTTTCCTCTTTCGTGTAGTTTTTATTTTTTGTCAACTGCGGTTGATTGAAAAAATATTTGTTTTATTTTTTTAATTTCTATAGATTTAGCAAAGTTGTCGTTAGTGTTAAAATACACACAAACAAAAATTTGCTTTTTTCTATAGAAAACTATATAAAGATTAACTTTAACACAACGGTGGAAACATACGTAGAGTATGTCCCAAATAGGAGCTACATAACAAGAAAGGTCTTAGAAAATGGATATGTTATCGTTTTCAAATTTTTATAGTTCAAACAAAGAGATTATGTGATAGGATTGACAATCGGACTTAAACACAACATCAAACGAAACATATCGTTACATTTTGGATAAAGGTCTACGATGAACAGAAGAACCAAACTCACCATAAAAATCTTTTAGATATAAAGGACATAAGTAATATTAACTCATTAATGCCACGTCATAGATCCGCTGCATATTTTTCAATCAAACTTTGCAGATATATAAAAACATGCTTCATTAAGACATTTTTGTAATTTTTTTTTTTTTTTTGTCATAAAGCTGCCTTTAGTGGCAATATTAGCAACCAAAATTGCAACTGTGACAGTACACTCAAATAATCCATGCTAAAAATACGAAAAAAAATGTCAAAACAACATAATCTTTTGTAAAATGAACAAATTTTCGTTTATTTTACAAAATTTTACAAAATTTTTGGTTATTTTGACATTTATTTGTATTTTTACGCATGGATTATTATCAGTGTATATAAATCGTAAACGGTGAAAGATATTTAAAAAATTTAAATTTGTTATACAAATGTGAACAAATGTTTATTCAAAAATATATGAAAAAATATTATTATTTTTAAATTACCGATTTTTTAAATTTTTGGAAAACTATCGAGGTTTTTAACCGAAATTACGATATGGCAACCCTGAGAATATAATTTTAATAAGATTAGTAGTATTTTATTAAAAATCATTAATATTTTATGTTAAGAGTGAAAGCGGAATAAATTTTGGAATATTTTAGACTTTGTGTTTTTGAAAAATGTATTGTCCAATCAATCAGATTCTCAGAAATTATATACGATTGATGAATTAATATCCAGCAGAGAAATACATTTTCATATTTTTTCATCAACATAACAATCAACAATATAAAAGATTACGCTTTTTTATATTTTTAAATAATTTTTAAAAAAAGTTACATCAAATCAGGTCAAAAATTAAAATCTTTTTTTCAAATACTAATTACTACTAATACTCTGGATAACAATTATCTTCAATGTTGTTTTATTTTAGGATTCTTAAACCAATTAATTATATTTATCTAGTAAACAAATATAGCCGTTTAAAATTACTGGGTCGAAAAAGGAACACTGTGTCAATAATGAGTTAATAGCACCGAGTAGTTCTTCTGTGCAGCGTACGTCTTTATCCCCGTGGTAACGACATGTTTTATTTGATGTTGTATTTGAAACAGATTGTCGCTCCTGTAATATAATCTCCTTGTGGTTTAAAGTTTTATAAAGCTTTTGCGAGCACATGTTAAAATTTGTTTCCACTTTATAAAACTTTTGAGCGTTATTAATGTGTATTCAATTCATATTACCCTTACTTTTTGCCTATAATTGTTTCAAGTCTTATTGGATTTTGGACCGATAATTTTCCTATAAAGCCACGTGAAAAAGTCGTTAGCTTTCGATGTTGCTTCTGTTGCTTGTTTGTTTGTATAGCAAATATTTATGTTTGGCTACATAGGTAAACAACAATAAAAAAAGTTTTTTTTTTTTTTTCTTTGCAGAAGATAAAAAAAAACAATATTGTTGCACTATCTTTAACTATTAAAAAATAATACACACTCACAAAAAATATTCACAATAATGTGAAAAAACTGTAATAACCACATTATTTGTTATACGGTGTGAATTTAACCGCGTAAATAAAAACATCAAAAAAGTTGTTTAACATTGGTTTTCAAATGATAAGCGCCATAACATTCAGTATAGATTTTAAATTCAAATGTTTAAGGAAAATACGTTTTTAAGTGGAGTTAGATATGAGTAAATTATACATGGAAATGTATATTGAAAACTTTTTGCAACTGATATTTAATACAACATTATGCACTAGGAAAAAAAACGACATTTATTGCAAAGATCAACTCCCAATAGTTCGATTTTAAAAATTCAAGAATATTCGTGTTCAGTATGTTAAAATTAATAAAAAATTATGTGTTGCAAGACATATTTTTATTGAAGCAATTTATTTTTTTTTTTTTTTGTAATTAATAATCATATATTACCCTAATCGAGCCCTAGCAAATATGGCCTTCGGCGCGTTGTAACGAAAACAGACCAGGGCCTCTGGTAGGAATCGAACCCACGAACCCCGCACAGATAAGCCAGCACGCTACCAACTAGCCTACTGGGGCGCACTATTGAAAAAAAACAAAAAATTTTTCTTCATACAAAAAAAAGGACGCTCTAATAAAGTGTGCGCCCAAATAAACGGTAACACACATTTTTCTTTATAACTTTGTTTTGCGATTCATTTAAATATTTTTTAATTATCAAACTATTTTTGAAAAAAGTGTCAGATAATAACATTTTTTGATTTGTCAAAATCAGTTGCATAGTTAGTTCACAATAAATAATCAAATGCAAGCACTTGAAAAGTTATTTAAACTTTTCGAAATAATCCAAGTTGGACTTTAAAAAAAAATCACACAAAAATTACACGTATTGCGGATGGAAAAACTACATCCATTAAAGGTATTGGTTCAGGTGAGTTGACGTTTTATGATGTTAATGGTAATCAACATAAATATTTCGGCCAAAGAAGTGTTATATGCTCCATTTTTGGTTGGAAATATTATCTCAGTAAGGCAGCTAACCAAACATAATTTTGATGTTGATTTCAAGAAAAATTTTTGCTATATAAACTTTGACAACAAGAATGTAGGTATAGCTGATGTTTGTGGAGATTTGTACATTTTACGGCAACCTGAAAATGTAAATGCATTAATTGGGCATAATGAACATTGTATTCATCAATGGCATCGAAAATTAGGCCATCGTGATCCAGAAGCAATTCGAAAAATGTTTGCAGACAATTGGTGGATAATTTTAAGATCGTTGATTGTGGTATCAAGGAATTATGTGAAACGTGTGCTAAAGGAAAAATGACTAGATTGCCATTTCCCAAGAAATCTTCAAGTAAGTCAACAGCTACATTAGATTTGATTCACACCGATGTATGTGGTCCAATGCAGACAACTACTCCTTCTGGAAAAAGGTATGTTGTAACTTTTATAGATGATTACTCTGGTTTTACTATTGTACGATTATTATCACGTAAGTCGGAAGTTGAACAAGTTTTTAAAGATTTTGTTAATGTTATGTCGGACACGTTTTGGTCGTACGCCAAAGGTTATTCGTTCTGATAGGGGTGGCGAATATACAGGAACGAGTTTTACCAATTTTTTAAAATCTGAAGGTATACACACACAATTAACAGCTCCTTATACACCACAGCAAAATGGAAAGGCCGAAAGAAAGAATAGGACACTGATTGAAATGGCTAGATGTTTACTCATTGATGCTAACTTGCCAAACACTTTTTGGGGGGAAGCTGTCACAGCGGCAAATTATATTCAGAACAGAGTTTTCTCAAGATCTATCAATAGCACACCATATGAATTATGGTATGGTACTAAGCCAAGTTTAAACGAATTACATATTTTTGGCTCTAAATGTTTTGTTCACATTCCCTCCGAAAAAAGGCGTAAACTTGATAATAATGCAATAGAAATGATTTTTCTTGGTTATGATAGCAATTCCAAAGCTTTTCGTTGTTACAATAATATAACTAAAAAGGTAGTCATTAGTCGGGATGTCCGTTTTACAGATTTAATAGCAAATAAAAGTACTAATGAGGTGTCTATTGATCTGAATACAAATGGTAAACCATTATTGATTGAGGAGGAGAATTCCGAATCGATTTTAATTCAAGATTTTACAATCAATAATGAGGATGATACTGATGATCAAACCACAAGTACTGATACACCTAAAGTTATAAAGCCACACAAAGAAGTACAACAACCAGTAAGAGTTTCAAATCGGCCAAATAAAGGTGTTGAACCCAGGAGATTGCTAGATGAAATATGGACAACTAAAGAAATTAAAGAGCCAAGAACTTATCAAGCTAAGATAGTGACGAAAGGGTGCAATGGTTAGCTGCCATGCAAGATGAAATAGAATCTATGAAAGCCAATCAGACATGGGACCTCGTTGAATTACCTGAAGGAAGAACAGCAATTGGAAGTAAATGGGTATACAAAATAAAATATAACGCTGATGGCGAGGTAAGTCGGTTTAAAGGTAGACTTGTAGCCCAAGGGTTTTCTCAGAAATACGGAGTCGACTATGATGAAGTTTTCGCTCCAGTTGTGTCTCACACAACGTTTAGGATTTTACTGTCAATTGCAGGAAGCAAAAATATGATCGTAAACCATTTAGATGCTAAAACAGCATTTCTTAATGGAAAATTGTCTGAGACCCTTTTCATGAAACAACCGCAAGGTTTTAAAGATGATAACGACAATTTAGTATGCTTATTAAAGAAAAGCATATATGTCTTGAAACAGGCAGCAAGATCATGGAATAATACTTTGCATGAAGTTTTATTGAAGTCAAAATTTACTCAAAGTGTCAATGATCCATGTTTATATAGTAGTAATATAGATGGAAAGATTTGCTATATAATTGTTTACGTTGATGATCTCATCATAGCCTGTTATACTAACAAACAAATACAGTATATAGAAAGTTCATTAACAAGTAATTTTGTAATACAAAATTTGGGTGAAATTAAACATTATTTAGGAATTGAAATAACAAAAGATCAAGATGGAAATTTTCAACTTTGTCAGTCTAACTATATTAATAAAACTGTTCAAGAATTTGGTCTTCAAGAAGCAAAACCAACAAGAACTCCAATGGACGTAAGTTACGGTAAAGGAGACAAACCCATACTTCTTGATAATAATACTAAGTATCAAAAATTAATTGGCCATCTTCTATACATTTCCGTTAATACCAGACCTGATATTTCAGCTTCTGTGAGTATTTTAGCTCAAAAGGTTTCACAACCAACCAATGAAGATTGGTTGCAATGCAAACGCGTTCTTAAATATTTGAAATCAACAGCAACTGTAAAGTTAAAAGTAAGTGTCAAAAATCAAGAGCAACAATTACATGGTTATGCTGATGCGAATTGGGCTGAAGAAAGAGAAGAAAGAAAATCTAATAGCGGACGAATATTTTTCTATAACGGCGGCACAATTTCTTGGTCGTGTCAGAAGCAAACTCTTGTTGCGTCGTCTACCTGTGAAGCAGAATATATCTCCTTTTCAGAAGCTGCTAAAGAAGCCAAGTGGTTAAGACAACTGCTAGAAGACTTACACCAACCAGTTAACGAACCTACACCAATCTTTAATGATAACCAAAGCTGTTTGCGACTAGTGAATGATGATAAGTTCTTTTTTAAAACCAAGCATATGGATACCAAATATAAAATGACAAAAGATCTAGTGAAGAAAGGTATCATAACTTGTAGTTACTGTCCCACTGAGGAGATGATCGCTGATATTTTAACAAAACCGTTAGCATCAAACAATCATGGTTATTTTTGTAATAAATGCAATTTAAAGTGAATGAGGAGGAGTATTGGAATATGAACATTCACTTTAACAAATAATATTTTTAATTTGTAATCAATGTTGTTTTGAATTTTACATTTTATAGTTTTGTAATTTTCCAATCAATCAGAAATTTTCTTTGAAACATTAAATTCATTCTTTTATAAAAAATACGATTCCTCGGCCATTCCTTTCTTTACGCAACATGTCACACATCTCGTGACACAATTGATTTATTGAAGGAAACGCTTTGTTACCGCATAGTTTCACGTTTCGGACCCGCTAACCATTACACTGTTTGCGTTGTGGTGTAATGGTTCGCGCGCTGGACTGTTACACAGATGGTCCCGGGTTCGATTCCCGGTGACGACAACATCAATTTAGAAAAATAATATGTATGAGATTTCTATCACTTATATGTATCGCTGCGCAAACCTTCGGTGTTCCCATAGCACTTAACCCCACCGAAGTAAAATAATGAATCAGGGCTATGAAACAAAAAGCTTCAATAAATTCGCCAACTCTATATCAGGTGGCGAGCAACAACTGTTCTAAGACTTATCTACTCGCGCAATTATAGTGTTGCCATGTTTGAAGCCCTTCATCTTTCACCACCTTTCATCTCTCCACTATCCCCTTTCCAAAGAAAGCAACACATTAATTAATATGAAGAATTTCCTGAGTGTTGTTTCTCCTTTAAAAAAAAGCCCGAAAAGATTGACCACTTGGAGGACAAAATTCGCCACGTTATTGCCAATATACGGCCATAAATGTTGTAAGAAGTCATCGAAAGAAATCCAGATTAGACTACGTCCAAACCAGCCATGCCGGTCATGTGCCAAAAGTCATATTTAAATTATAATGCCGAAGATTATTTTTCGAATAAAGTAAATTTTATTCCATTTCAAAGTTCTATACCTGTATAAAAAACACTTTACTTGAAAGTTAACGGACACGCTTTATCTACCAGATAAAGCGCCTTTGAGGTCCTTTTGATCCCATTTGATAGCGTATTAGAGTATGTTTAAGCTGGGAGCTGTTTGTTTTCAAAAAGATTTCTTTAATAAATTGGCCCAGGACACATATTTTAAATTTCAAATTTTAGCAGAAAGAATTTGGGCAGAAAGTTATGGAAAACACCTTCGTTGTACCTCTCCCCGTTTAAAGATTTTAAAACCCCGTCTTACCTTAAAGTCTTACCATTTTTCTTCGCTCCTTGCAAAAATTTATAAAGTGACTTATCTGTGAATTAGCCCCATACTTCAATGAACATTTATTTAAAATATCAATTTTATAGCCAAAGGAATTTGGGAAGACCACCATTGGCGAGACTTATCTCCTTTTGCCTCTATTTGTAATAACTGTCTTATCGGGGAAAACCCCACGTTTTTTATGTTCCAAGGCCGAAGAGGTCATTAAGGGAATACTTTTTCTCTTGCATACAGAGAATCGAATTCAAAAAAGTGTATTTTGGTGGTAACAACCAACAATTTTAATTATTACCATCATATTCAAGTTAGATTTCTAAATATTTTCGGTGACACCTGGCGTTTGATACCTTATTTGTAAATATATCCTTTGACACCGAATTGGTAAAAAAAAAAAGTTTGTTCCATAGTTGTTTTCCATTAAAACATATCCAAGTTTCTTTAAGATCTGCTGGTTCAGAAAATTTATTAAAAATTGTAAAATATAGTCGCGAACTAATTTTTCAAAAAAAAAATCTCTGTGTGCAAGAAAAACTTTCTAGCCGCTCCTGACCTAAAGGGTTTTAAATCTCGCTTAACCCTAGATGGCATATCTTATTTCGCATACACTAAGTACTTTCTTCGTCGAATCGACGAAGTTCATTTTTAATGCTGGAACCGCATCACTCCCAATATAAAATAAACGTTAAAATTAATATTTCATTGGAAAAATAATTTCGTTTTTATTCGCAGCCATCATTAAATTTGTTAATTTTGATACAACGTATACCTAAATTATTTGAAATATCAACATCAAATTTTTTTTTGGATTTTTAAATAAGGTCTTATGTATTTGATTAAATATTAACTTATTTTTGCTACTCTTCATGGTTATTTAGTGTGACTTGTCCAGATTTAGTGACTCGATTTGACGAATAAAATTTTAAACAAATTACGCTTACACACAATTCCCGACTCTGAAACTATACATAATTCATGGGCTCTGTAATGGCCAGAATTATGCGAAAAATCAGCAAACTGCAATGAGCAACAAAAAGTACATACGAAAAAGTAAACAGTGCGCGACGATTCGACAAAGAAAGTGCGTCTAGGGTTAAAGAGCAAAACATAACCGATGAAAAACCAAACTTATCAAACAAGACACAGACAACAATAAACGCCCTGCAAGTTTGCAACCAATTTTACCTAGTTTGATGGAAAAAGGTATCAGCGCTGTTTTTTATTTGTTTGCTGTTCTTGCTATTTTGGTGTTGGTTGTCATCAATTTTTATTGTTATTGTTCGTTAGGTTTCTTTTTTTTTGGCAACCATCCTCATCTACAATACAAACACTAGCTTCGAAAGAATTAATTCAATTTGAGCTTACCCACCAAAAACAGATATTACCATGTACACTTAAAAAAAATAAGTTAGTAGAAAAGTTAGTAAAACATCTTGTAAATCAGTTATACTATTTTTCAGCAAATTTATTGCTAAAATTATGTTTTGAAATAAAATTTTAGTTATACTTATTCAGCACTTAACTGTTTTGAACAAATGTTTTACTAATATTTAACTAATGTTTTACTAATTTATTTTGCTAAAAAAAAATTGTGTTGATTAGCACATCAATAGTGTGAACGACAAACAGACTGAAAGATATACTCAGAATGAATTAGATGTCGCTGCATGTCACGATTGTAGTAGTGACGAGGAAAATTATACTAAAAAGTACAACTCTAGTAAGACATAATATAAAAAAAATCAACCATGGAAGATTTTTGTATCCGTTTTTCATACATAAAACAAAATTGTGGATTAAAACAACTTAAATTTTGCGTCTTCACCGGCTTGTGAAAGTAATTTTCTATTAATTAAATAAAAGACAAAATAAAATATTTAAATTTAATAAAGATTAAATGTGTATTTGTAAACTAAATGTTTATATATATTAATAATCTTGTGTTGTCAAATTGCAAACAAATATGCAATAGGTAGACAGACTAAAGCGAAAGACAAAGACATACATCTTAGGTAGATTTTTCTGTTTCCTTTTTTTTATTGCAAAAAAGGGTTGTATATGTTATATTTTGTTATTTTTTCGTTTTGTTTCTATAATTCTCAGCGGCATTTGCGTTCCTTTAAAAGAAAGCATCATTTAGACAATAATTGATGTTAGTAGTTCAAAGATAATTTCGTTTATGTTATATATAATTATTTCTATTGTTTATAGATATTACATTAAATCATATCGTCAATTTGGGAGTATGAACACTTTTATATTTTGTAACGTATTGTAATTTATTTTAAAAAGAATCACTAAAATATGTTTTATGAGTTTCAGCAAATAAATTAACTAAAGTAAAATTTTCTACAAATTTTTTGAGTTTTTTTCAGTCTACTAATATTCAGCAAAAATTTTATTAATTTTTAGCAAGGGTATTTTAATTTCTAATCTACTAAGTGTTAGCAAAACTTTTGCTGAATCTACTAATTTTGTTGCTAAAAATCAGCTCGCTGATTTTCAGAAAAAAATTTTGCTGACATTAGCACCCTCCTGACTTTACTAACTTTTTTATTTGAGTGTAATTAAGGGATTCACTGGTTACCAGGCTATTTACTCGCTTAATTACTATTGTTCGCGATGTCCAAAAATTCATGGGTGTTCATTACCTTCACGCTTACCAAAAAAGTGAAAATGAAAATGAGTTACCTGACTGGTTACTCATAGTGAAAGAATAGTGGTTACTTTTATATAAGGAATAATCAGTTACTCACAATAATAGAATAACAGGTTACCTACGAGTTACAAAATAAGGGGTTAGCTTTAAGTTGATTTTTTTTTTAAAGCAATATTTTTAACAAATTGAAAATACAATATTTGAATGAAAAAAATATTAAATAAATACTTATGTAACCAATTACCAGTAACGCATTTTTTTTTTGCAATTACATTTAAGAACTTATATCACCCAATATCAGTAAGCCATAGTTATGTATTTTAAAGAAATGCCATATGTAATGACCTATCATTACTTGGTAATCTATATGGTACTGAACTGACATTACCATGTTTTTGTTGGGTTAATTGCTTTTTAAAAATATTTATAAAACATTACGTTAGAATTAAGTCATTAGCTTAATGCTTTAATGCTGAATTTATTCCTAATCGAATTACAATTAACCTGAAATTTGAATTTTTGTCATTAATTCAAATTTGTTACAAAATATTTGAACAAAATATGTGAACACCATATTGTTCAATTAATTTGTAAAATATCATATTGCCAAAACAATATCGTTATTTCCTTTAGGGGTGAGTCCAAGCTGTCCATATTCATATTAGACGTCAACCTTAACCCATTAATGCCCATTGGCAACTTAAGTTGCCAGCAGAGTTGTTACAATTTAGCATGCTCTGAAAAAATGTGAAAGTGCTAGAAATTTGTTTCTCAAAATTAAAAAAATAAAACGTCTGGGCATTAATGGGTTAAATTGAAAGTCTTATATTTAACAAAGACACAATCCATAATTCTAAAGTGCTAGTATTTCGTTCAATTTATAACAAAAATAATGAAAGAAAATATTTCAGCGATTTGAATTAAAGAAATATTTAATAATTCAAGTGAATTAATTTATCCGAAAAATCATTCCCTTTGTGAATTATTTAATAAATACAGGGTGGGCCAAAAGTTACCATGGGGTTTAAAAATGTAATAACTTTTTATTTTTTTTTTTAGATTATATAAATAACACTTGGAGAATAAATAATGGAAAGATTCACAACTGAACAAAGAACCAGAATAATAGAATTTTATTATTTAAATCAGAGATCAATTATTTTAACGCAAAGAGCATATCGTCGACATTTTAAGGTGAGAATTTCGCCCTCTGAAGCAATGATTCGTTGCTTAGTTGATCGTCATCACCAACATGGCACCGTAACATATTTGCCTCGAACCGGTAGACCACGTTTAAATCGCACTGCGGAAAATATTGAACAAGTACAGCAAAGTGTTAACGAAACACCAGAAACATCTGCCAGAAGGCGTTCTGCTTAGCTAGGAATGTCTCGTATGTCACTACGGCGCATTTTAAAAAAGATTTACAGTTACACCCATATAAGGTGCAATTGGTGCAAGAATTAAAACCCGCAGATTATCGGCAACGTCTAAATTTTGCAGTTAAATTTCAACAGTTGGCCAGGAATGAAATCAACTTTATTGAAAATTTGATTATGAGTGATGAAGCTCATTTTCATTTAGCCCGACTATTTTCTTTGGGTTTATTTGAAGGAGCAAGTGTATGTGAACAAGCCAGAGACAATCCTTGAACTCAAAGCAAACATTGTTGCAGAAATTCGAACGCTACAGCCACAGATTTTGAAAGATGTTATGGAAAATGCTCTAAAACGAGCTCATCAGTGCGAAGCTGAAAACGGTGGTCATTTAAGAGACATTATTTTTCATACTTAGTGTAAAAATATTTCCATTTTGTATATTATATAATCTGAGAAAAAAAATAAAAAAAAATTGAGAAACGAAAACGTTGTTTAGAAGAATGATGAAAAAATTGTTTGTCAATAAAATTTCAATTAAACTTTTGTTTGATTTCAAAATCACTTTCAATTAAAAGTTTAATAATATCTGTTAAATCTTTAATTGAAAATTAATTTGGTGCACACAAAATGACCAGTTTTTATAACCATAATGCAAACAAATTGAACAAATTGTCAAAATTTAAAATACCAATATGACGCTTTACTTCTGAACTCTCCCATGACGCTTTATTTCTGAACTCTCCCACTAACTTTTACAGTAAAAG
Organism: Delia radicum; assembly: GCA_021234595.1. Classification (NCBI taxonomy): domain Eukaryota; kingdom Metazoa; phylum Arthropoda; class Insecta; order Diptera; family Anthomyiidae; genus Delia; species Delia radicum. Next base: position 217,697,774 of record CM037851.1, read on the forward strand.
TATTGATTGCCCTATAAAATATAAGAAATTCATGGAATAACTTTTATAATTTTTCAATTACGTGGGCGAAGTGGATGGGGTCAAACTTCTAAAAAGTGAAAATTTCTGAGGAAAAGTACGTTAATATTTGAATTTACTCCGTTAAACTGGAACATTGAAAAATGTTTAAACAAATCGTTATCAATCTTATTCTATCAGATATTTCTGTTTAAAGAACTTTTTTTAAGAATTACAGAACTTTGTCACATAAAAATAAAAAAAATATGTGCTTGTTATATCTCAAAAGATGTACCTTTTTTATTTTCTTTTTATATTTGTAAACGAAAGATCGTACTGTTTTAAATCGATTTGCAAATTTTCAGAGAGGTGTTTTTCTTTGTTTTCGAAATATTTAATTTTGAATTTGTATCAATCATATAACGAGTGACCAAAAATAGAAGAAGTTTTCGTACGCAAGTAAAATTTGGTCCACTAGTATATATTGTTTGAGTATGTGAAAATACAAAATGTTGCCAAAATCTCAGCAAGAACCTGCCATATATCCTGAAAACTAAAAATGCAATAAAAGCTACAGATATTATTATTATCTGACGAAAATTTGTATATTTCTTAGATATTTAGCTATAATTGTTTATGTAAAATTTTGTATATTTCAGAGCAAGAATACGGCAAGTTCCAAAATGTCCTTGAACTAAAAAATTTCATAAAATTTAAAAAAAAAATGATTTTACTGTTACGAAAATAGGTTTATTAAATAAACATGTCATGCAAAATAAGTGTGCTGATTTTTATTAAAATCCTAGTAAGGACACGCCCATCGATAATATATCGTGGAACCTAATTTTAAGCTCTAAAACAATAATGTTTGGTTTTTTACAAGCATATTTATCATTCTTATTAACGCAAAACAATAGCAAACAATTTTCAAAATTTTTAATAAATAGCACTTAATAATATTGTCAAGAAAATAATTGTAAATTTTCAGAAAATTTTTAATTTTTTTGTTTTTTTTTATTTAATTATATTTAATTTCCAGGACATATACAATACTTATTATTACCCAAAAGGATATATGGAAGTTTGACGTATCCCTGCATCGAATTGAATGGCAATTTGGCTACATACCAAACATATATTCCTATTTCGCTGGTTTTCAATAAGATTTTAGGGATTTTGTAAACAAAAACATTAAAATTGGTTTCCAGGATATTTTAAGGGAATTTATATTCTTGGAATTTATTAAAAATATAATGCCATAATTTTATACCTATTTTTGTTACATTAAAAATAATTTCTTTAGATTTTATGTATTTTTTTTTTTTAATTTCAAGGACATATTGGAGTATGCTATATCCTTGCTCGGAAACATTTAAAATTGTACATATACAATTCTAGCTGCATATATAAGAAATGTATCAATTTTCGTCGGATTCAAATAATATATGTAGCTTTTTCGCATTTTTAGCTTTAAGGATATATGACAGGTAGGCGGGCGGGTCCTTTCTGTGATTTTGATAAAATTTTGTACTTTTACATGTTCAAAACAATATATACTCGTGTACCAAATTTCACATACGTAAAACAACTTATTCTATGTTTGGTCACTCCTTATATTATTGAGTACACATGCGACACAAATTCGAAATGCAATATTTCGAAAAAATTAAAAACACGTCTCTGAAAATTTAAATATTGATTAAAAAAAGTACGATCTTTCGATTAAAAATATAAAAAAAGAGACATCTTTTGAGATATAACAAGTTTTTGTCTTTTATTAGAAAATTTAAGACAAATTTTTGAAATTTAAAAAAAAAACAGATGTAACTAGTCGATAGCCCATAGAAAAGTCTATCGATAATGACACATTTAAAAAAATTACAATGTTTAAATATAAACATACTTTTCCACAAAAATTAACACTTTTTAAAAGATTGACCCCGCCAACTTCCCTCGCTTATTTGAATTGTTCCATGAAGTTCTTATATTTTATAGGACATCACTTACTGTAAGTTTCAAATAAATTAGGCAAACTTTTTTATTAAGTGGGAAAATTCAGAAATAAAGCGTCATATTTCAAAAAAAAAAAAAAAACTATTAAATTTTGCGATTTTTTTTTCAAATATTAGCAATTATAGTTTCTTTCAATTTAGACTTTTTTAATATTGGCGATTTCTTTTCATTTTCCCACATTTTTTTAATTCTGAAGGTTTTTATAAATTTTGGCGATTTTTTTAAAATTTTTGCGATTTTTTTAATTTTGGAATTTTTTTTTTAATTTGGGGGATTTTTTTAAATTTTAGTGATTTTTTCTCGATGTTTTCTCAATTTTGGCGTTTTTTTTTAAAATTTGAATTAAAATTTTAATAGTATCTACTAAAAATTTGTGAAATTATAAACAATATTCAATGAAATGTTTAATAGATATGATTGAAAGCTTAATTGAAATAAGAATTGATTAAATAGTTACAAATTATTTTAATTGATAATACAGTTTCCTTAATGGGACCAAATGCAATTAAACTTTTAATTGAATTAACAAACTTAATTTCAGTTTTTTTTTTGTGTATTAATGAATTAATTCATTCGATGCTCTGAATACAATCGCCCTCGCAATGTACAATCAATAGGAGGTAACTTGGTTGTCATGTTGAGTTGCTCATCGTCGTCAACAATATCTATGAAACAAAAAACTTTTAACTAACAACTACGTACATACTTTAAAAGATACCACCCCAGAGAAAAATGATGCAACCGTTTTATTTCTATTTAACCAAGCCTTGTTTTATCTTTTTGTGAAAGAAATGTTCAATAGGAAAAATACAAACGACTTTAATTCACAGCTATCCTCAAGAGTAGAGCTGTTCGATAAAGCTTGATTTGAGTTTTTGAAACCACTTTCCGTAATATTATCGGAATTAAAGAAACGATTTGTCTAAATTTTTAAACGATTAGCCTAAAAAGTAAAAATAAGTAAATTTTGGTTTAAAATTTGATTTGTAATTTAGTATAGTAGATCTAAAGTTTACACAATTTTAAGATTTTTTAAAAAGTGTTTTCGAGAACTATAAAACGTTTTGTTTAGACTGAAAAGTTAATCTTGTAAAAAGTGGTACAACTAAAAATGTTTCCACTGAAATTAATCAATTAAACCACTTTTTACTACACTAACTTTTCAGTATAAACGCGGCATATATGAGCTATTTCGAAAATTTTCGACACCTGATGAAACTGACTTTAAATGCCTCTTATTTCCCGTGGTTTTAAGAATTGAGCGAAACAATGAACAGGGTTGGGTAGACTATACTTAAAACCTAGAACATGTAAAGTTTCACGTTGAAAAGTCTTCATCTAAAAAAATTAAGGCCATTTTAATGTTAAAAATTAAACAGTTCTTTCATTCATTCCATTTCTTTGCCATAGTTTTTTACTTTCAGTTCTAAGCCAATGCAAAACATAGTAACTAGACCTAGGAGATGCAGCCACTAAAAAAGTAATTTCCATATCGCTAGTTGGTAAAAAGTTGTATGCTGGTTTACAAGTAAATCCAAAGGGGTTTTAAGACGTTTAATGGAATTAAGTTTTGAAAATAGTATTGGAAAATCCGTGAAATTTTATCCTGTTTGAGGTCTACCAAGTTTATGTCAGAGCATCAATAACGGGATACGAACATCGCAAACTTTTAAGGAATTGGTGTCTATTTTTTGAAATGTATGTTTTTTGCGTCTGGCATTCATAATGATATTTGAAATTGGTTAGCATATTGCGTGAACTGAGTTTCGAGTCAAAAGGGCATTTTTAAACGCTAAAATTTTATAATTTTTTTTTTATTTTAATTCGGTGCAGTTTATTGCGTAAACAAAATTTTTATAACAGCATAACAAAAGCATACTTATATAAAATTAAAAAGAAAATTAAAATTATTCAAGTTCGAGGCCATACTCTATATTTCTTTATTAGGATATTGTCCTAACAAATAATCTATAGAGTTTTCGTTTTCAAATTTATTAATTGGCCACTTTCAGAAATGTGTTGATAGATCTATTTCGTGAATTTTCTAGGTTCCTATCATCAGAACACGTTTTGAAAGAAGTGACAATCCCATGCAAAACATCAAACATTCATATAAACTAGTTTTCTCATTAAATGAGAACTAATATATGAGCTCGAAGTTAAAGATTATCACCATTGATCAAAAATAAATTGAAAACTTGTTTGTTATGTGTACCCTTTAACTATATAATAGATATATAATACAAACTTTTTGGTTTTTTTCTCCTTTTTATTTTTGCATTTGTTTTGTTTTGTTTAAAAACAAAATGTAAAGGGGGAGTAAACAAGACCGTACTTTGTCTTCTATACAAGTTTGATATAATTTTTATTAAAAATAAAAATGATGTTTTTTCGACCTTTAATTGTGCAATGAAAACGAAAATTATTCAAGCACGAGGCCATACTCTATATTTCTTTATTTTTATTTTTAATAAAAATTATATCAAACTTCTTATATAAAATTTTTAGTTTTTCGACTTTTAAAAGTATTTAATATGATTTACTGCAAATAAGTAATTAAGTATCATAAATTAAATATCATAAAACCGGCAAAAAATTCGTGTTTCCAAAAATAATTGCGGTGTTATTTTCAAGTTAAAACTTCCTAATACCGAATACGGCAATACCGAAAATATCAAAATTGGAGCCATTTTGTTAAATTAGAAATAGCGATTCTAAGCCAATACCGATTTTGGTCTTGCAAAGAAGTTAAATCAGCGATGATGAATATTGTCAACAGATCTTCAATATTTACATTGTCGAACAGCTTTTAATTAACCTGATTATGATAAGAATGTTTTTAAAGTTTTGAATAAAAATTCAATTCAAGATATTACTTGAAGCTTTTCATAATTTGAATGACACATTTTCGGCCAAAAAATGTTTCTGTCGGTATTCCGTATTTTATGTTCATTCGTCTTATTAGATGCTTTTTTGAGTGTCAAATTTAAAGAAATGTTCGCAGTTAAGCAATGAATTCAATAATCGGCCGCCGAACAATTGGCCAAATCGGAAAAACTTCAGCTTAAAATTATATAACTTAACAGCTAAACTTCTTCTTTTTCCTTAAATTTTTTACTCAAAAACGAATTTTAAATATCAAAATTTGTCCACATTATAATGACATTATAATGCAAGTTGTAGATAGACTGCGAGCAGCTATTTTCGATAAACTCAATGAAAGATCAAATATTCAAGACTGTAATGATGTTAACTCCATAATGATATTAACTTCAAACAAGAGGGGCAAATATTTACTGGAATGTGGTTTCTGTAGATATATCTCTGCAGAAACCATTCACTATTTTAAAATGAGACATATTCCTGTTTAAAGTGAATCATAGTTGTCTAGAAACATACTTAAATCGTCTGCATTAAAATATTCAAGAAATTTGAAAATTGCACATTAATCCCAATTTTTCACATTTTTGAAATTTTGTTTCAAGTTACACGTTTGGTTGTACCTTGAAACGCTAATTTTCATAGTGAAAATATGCTGTTTTCATACTACGGTTATCAGTTTTTATTAAATTTAATTATATTATAGTTGAGAATAAATAAACAAAATGTCAGTAATAAACAAATAAAAGTGTTATGATGACTCAAACCGACCCATTGGTTTGAGTCATCCATCGGTCGGTTCGAGTTACATCCATCACCATTATTATATATTTTTTTACGTTACGTATAAAGTAAATTTGTTCCATACCATCATTAAATGATACAAAGGTATAAAAAAGCTTGGATCCAGGAATAGAGAAAATGGGACATTTCTTAACTCAAAATAAATTGTTTTAATACAAAAATATAAGAAATAATAAAAAATTTTGTTAAAACACTCCAACTTTCTCCCCAACTCCTTTTTCTGGATCCGCTCCTGCTATAAAGGACATGTTAAGAAACCTCCCCTCTCAAAAAATCAATTGAACTTTCAATTTAAATATAAGTTAATGTATCAATACTAGGCCGGGTCCATTTGTATGGAGGCAAAAAAATCGCTCAACGTTCAAGGAAAATCGTATTCTAGGGATCAAAATAAGAAACTTTGCCTAAGAAACCATACCTCTAAAACGAATTCTGATGTCCCGACTTTTGACCCGTAGTTTAGAATTTTGAAAAATCCCACTTTGACCCATTTAGAGTGCCCCAATCGAATCCAACCCAATCGAATATAATTTATACATTAATCTGCTAGAGCGTCTTCCGGAGAAGAAATAGAGACCCTAATCTTGGAAAGACTCCTACTACTTTCTGAAATATCTCTATACCGAGATTTGCACATTTTGCTATAAAAACACAACTAAAAAGGCCCTCTTTCAACTTAAATTTTAACCCCTTAACGGTCACCTAGAATGATGTTTTATGCATTAATCTGCTAGCGTGTCTCCCGGAGAAGAAGTAGCTCCCATAATCTTGGAGAGATTCCTCCTACTTTCTGAAATATCAAAGTGGGCTTTTTCTAAATTTTACCCTACGGGTCAAAAGTCGGGACATCAGAATTCGTTTTAGAGGTATGGTTCCTTCGGCAAAGTTTCTTATTTTGATCCCTAGAATACGATTTTCCTTGAACGTTGAGCGATTTTTAAATAATAATACTAACCTCCTATTTTTCAATATATTTCATTGATCCTGTTCATTTAAATAGGAATTTTATTCCTATTATATTTTCTAGAATTCGGTCCTTAATGTAGGTATCTTTTAAATACCAGTATGTAAAAACTTTGTTTTATATATATATATGGAAAATCCTATTAAAAACATGGAACTTTCCTACTTTTACTGTTTAAAATGGTCAATTATTACAGTGAACCATCATTGAAATAAATATTTAACTAAAAAAATATTTGTTTCAAAATATGCTCGAAAATTGTTTCAAGGTACACTTATGATAATGTTTTCAAAAAAAGTTAAACTGTTACTCTTATTCACTATATAAATACACCATTTTTGAATCCCAGGCTTTAATAAAGTTCTATTTGTTTAATATTTTTTTAGTTCTGAATAAAAATATTGCTGTTGTTATACAATTTTAGTTAACTTCAACATTTTTTTGAAAATTTATTTTTGGTATTTCATGGTGCAAAAACCCATTTTTCTTTGCATCTATTTAACTAATGGACCTGGGTAAACCTATGGTTAACATTAGCACAAGGCTAAATAAAACACTTTGTAGAAGATAATCTTTTCAAAATTAGCATAATATACTCAAATAGTGGATTGTTTCAAGGTACACTCGTTTCAAGGTACACAACTTTGGTTTGCAATTTCTTGCTCACCACCACCACCACGTATTGAACCGGAAAGGAGATTTTCAGAATTTGCACAAAGAATCGCTATAGAATAGAGAATAATACATTGAATGCACTGACTTGTTAAAAATGTTACTTAAAAAAAAAAAGTCAAATGATGACTCATCTTTATTAATATAAACTTTTAAATTGAAAAATATAAGAAAGAATAGTTTTGTATGAATACCGAAAATACCGAAAATACTATATTGAAAACTCTTCAATACCGAAATACCAATTTTTCAATACCGAGGGAACCTTAGTTGAAACCGCTTTAAACTTATAACCGTTATAACTTTTGCGATGTTAAAGGTCAAATGAATAACGCAGATATATTTAATGTGCTTAAACATCGGCTATTACATACACAAAAGGTTATTCATACCATACAAAAAAAAATGTTTAATTTTGCCTGAAAGTTTCGAATATTTTTGTAATTCCTCATACCTATTAAATATGTGAAATAAATATACTTTAAATAGAAAAATATAAGAAAAAATAGTTTTGTATGAATACCGAAAATTTGGTATTGAAAAATCTTCAATACCGAAATACCGATTTTTTAATACCGTTTGGTGACCCTAGTTGAAAACGCTTAGGTATTGGGACCCTAGTTGAAACAGCTTTAAACTTAAATCGACATAACTTTTGCGATGTTAAAGGTCAAATGATTAACGCGGAAATATTTAATATGCTTAAACATCGGCTATCACATACACAAAAGGTTATTCATAGCATAATTTTACCTGAAAGTTTCGAATATTTTTGTAATTCCTCATACTCAGTTTTTTCTTATAAATTTTAGTCAAATCTCACAACTCTTGAGGATAGCTGTGTCTAAAGTTGTAAATATTAAAGAACTTGAACGAGGTAAAAAAAAACTGTCGTACAACATTCATTAAAAAAATACCAATAAAGTGCTTTGCCAGCGCTTTCTTTTGTGCAATTACACAGTAAGTATATGAAAATGACACACCAAAATACCGGGACACGAAAACTTAATTTTGGGGCGTAGAATCCAGTGGTATACTCCGTTTTAATAGGTTAGGGGCAAAATTAAAAGATATTTACATTTTAAGTTTGCATTGACTCAAGTGATTTTTTGAGTGTATTTTAAGTAGAAGACATAAAAATCATTTTTAAAATGACTTTATTTATTGTTTATTTGTCTAAACTGAAGTCTCACAATGATGGTCGTCCATTTTTTGGAGGATACAATTCATTTATATACAATCCGAAACGTCGAGGTAATAACCTTCAAATTACACTGACATCTGTTAGTTCAGTGTTATATGGCTCGAATCTTCAAATTTCATTAGAAAACATCGTCTCAAAATTAAAGGCCATCTTTGTTAGCTTTGCGTTTCGGCATATAAAACAAAAATAGAGCAAAATTGATGATTAATAGTTGTTTTGTTAAAGTTCTGCCTATTATGGAGGCTCTAGCTTTTCTAAAACTTCGGGTTCTGATAAGATCTTTAGCCAGATTGAAATACTAGTATCAACCTAGCTAATATCTTTGATTTGCTTTATTTTTGTAAATATACGGAGGTTGAAAGCTCGTTATAAACTGAAAATAACATAAAAATAATCTCGATGTATATAAAAACAAAAATCTAATAAAACTGTAATTTCAAAAAAAATTTCGATGACTTTTACTTAAAATACACTCAAAAAATGCAAACTTTAAATTGACATATCCTTTTATTTTCACCTAACCTATTAAAACGGAGTATACCACTAGATTCTAAGACACAAAGTTAAGTTCACGTGTCCCGGGGTTTCGGTGTGTCTTTTCAAAAGCTGAAATTATACTTACAGTGTTATTGCTTTGCCAGTACTGACAACTTCTGTGTAAGCAAACGTACACCCACAAAAATATTTAACTATTTGCCAACTGAACTTCGGTTACTACGAATTTCAAATTTGGTTATTACGAATTTCAGTCGGTTGGTACAACTGAACATTATTTTTCACAATAAAGTTCTGATTGTTTGCAGAAACCTAATTTTAATACCGTTGTGTTAACAAAATTTATAAGTTGTTACCATTCAAATACTCTTTTCAATTCAGTTGGCACTTTGTTTCTCTGTGTGTATTTATTTTCAACTGGGATTTAGGAATTTAAGGTTTGGTTCTCATCATTACTTACTATCTCTTCATCATTATGATGATTGACTTTATTTTGATGGAGGCCAACATTGTGTAGTGCCCCCCTTTGCATCTTTGTGTCTTATGATTATGTCTATAATTTAAATAATAAAAATAAACATTGATTTAAACATTTACACCCCAAAAATATTAAATAAATAGCGTAGTTTTATAAACAATCTTGATTTTTTTTTATATATATATATTGTTATTTTTTTAATTTTGAACTACGCGAAGCGTAACCAATTTTCCGCAAAAAATGATACCAGACCATATTGTTTATTTTTTATTGGATTTTTTGTATTTTACAGCAAATTTAAGCCGTAAATTATAGCATAACTAGAATGTGGTTCTTGGTTAAGTATTTTTTTTATTCTCCAAAAAAAAAAAAAACAAAAAACACCAACAGAACAATTTATTTTTTTTTTTTTCTCATTTTAGTTAAGATCTTTTCAAAAGGGTTTAATTATATGTAAATACAGTTTTAGGTTCTGGAACGGTTCTATTAACTTAAGGTTGTTGCCGCTTTCGCGCTACTTATGCTGCTTTTTAGCTCATTATGTGTACTTTGTAATTTAAAACTTATTTTTGTGTTGGTTTTTTAATTTCTTTCACTATTTTATTTTTATTTTTTTTTTGTCTGCGTTTATCTTAGCGTTGATTTGTATTCATTTTTCAACATTTTGACATACATTTCACTGTTTAATTTTCGTAAATTCTGTTTTGTGTTAAAGAGATCATATCATTATTTTGTTTATTTACTTTTTTAACGGGATTTCATTATACCCAAATCAACTTTGAAAAATTAATGTAAATAATTACTTTTTTTACCCCGTGTTTTAAGAGATAAATGTTTGAAATGCAAATTAAATATTTACTTCCCGACGAAAAAAGTTTATATTGAGTCATATATAGCTTGATATAATTATCAGAGAAGACAAAAATTGCCATTTTTTTGCCATTTCTAGTTATATTAGCATATTTTTGCCATTTCCGCATCATAGTGCTTTTTTGTCATTTACCACCATTTTTGCAAAAAAAAAGATTTATTTGTATGCGTTTTTGGTTTAAAAAAATCATATGTGGGAACACTGTACTACCTTTTTTGCAACTCTGTTTTAATTTAAAGAAAATATTGCTGCTTTAAATAATTTGAAACAAAACCTAGTAGGCCGTTGTAAAACAAGAAAGAAAACCAAAAAACTTAAAAAAATATGCCAATAAATAAAACAATAGAAATTTTTTGTTAAAAATGGTGCAATCTTTTAAAGGGGTTTTAAAGATTGAAGAAGATTGGCTCTTTTGTAATACAAGGTGGCGCAAAAATAACCTTCCGATGTTTTTTGGCTGTAATTTAAAAAAAAAATGAAAAACTTTGATTCTTCTTGTGGATTATTTTTATTTGCTATTTTAATTTTTTTTACATCAAGTCGAGAATATGATGTCATGTAAATGGCCGCCGCCACAGTTGATTGTCATTTGAGCCCTTTTTATGGCATTTTCCATCACTTTGGACAAAACTTCCGGCAATAGGTCCTCACATTCTTGACGGATATTGTCTTTAAGAGCTGCAAGAGTCTTAGGCTTGTTGACATAAACCCGCGACTTCAAAAAGCCCCACAAAAAGAAGTCTGGAGCGGTCAAATCAGGCGATCTTGCTGGCCAGTGCAAATCGCCAAAACGGGAGATTAGGCGCCCGGGAAATGCATCCTTCAGCATATCGGTTGTGGCACGTGCAGTGTGTGCCGTTGCACCGTCCTGTTGGAACCACATGCTTTCCAATCCCAATTCATCAAGTTGCGGCAAAAAGAACTCGTTGATCATTGCTCTGTAGCGCTCACCATTCACAGTAACCGTTTGGCCCGCGACGTCTTCGAAGAAAAAAGGTCCGATGACTCCTCCAGCGAAAACAGCACACCATACAGTGACTTTGAGCGGGTGTAATGGCTCTTCGTGGGTTACACGCGGATTTTCAGTGCCCCAGAAGCGTAAATTTTGCTTATTTACGTACCCGCTAAGATGGAAATGGGCCTCATCACTCATGATTATTTGGTCAAATTATTATTATCAATTATTGGTCAAATAAATAGTCACCAATATTCCGCGTTCTGGAGCAGTGTAGCGTAACATTGTTTATTAACGTGTATTTCGCATGTGTTTACTACACAAATGTCAAAACAGAACTGACATTAGGGGCCAATCGCAAAATTTATAGCATTTTCTGATAGGAGGATTACTTTTGCGCCACCTTGTATTTGCTGCTGTAATGTTGAACAACATATTAGAAGTGGCAAACACCAACTGGCGGCTTCTAAACAAGAAATCCGGCCACAAAAACTAATCACGGAATATCCTGTGAACATGACTACCACAATGTTTCATAAGGATCTTTGCAAAGCCCTACTTGTATCCAACATACCAATCAAAAAAATTAGCTGTACATGTACAAAAATCTTTTGACAGAACGACGTAAAAAACTAAAATTTGAAAATATAAAAGGTCATATGATAGTGTATTGCAATAAGTTTGATTGTATCGAAGAAATATAATGAAACACACATAAAAAAACATATATAAAAAGTGTTTTTTTTTATTTTTTTTTTAATTTTTTGCTCTTTTTTTAATTCTTTCTCAATTTTTTACTGCTTTTTTTTGCTTTTTTCTCAATTTTTTACAGCTTTTTTTTAGTTTGCATTTGCCATAAATACATTGTATTTTGCTTTTTTTGTCTTCTCTGATAATTTTATATAATCCAAAAGTAAGAAAATTTCCTAAGTCAGTTTCTATGTAAAGATATTATATAATCGAAAGATATTTTACGAAAAAATTTTGCAATTTTGCGAAATCGATTTCCAGCAAACCCTCCAGCCAAATTTTTCAGATCAGATTACCTATGAACCTGTTCTAGAATAGCTTCTTTTACTACCGGTTACCTGAAGCCGTTTCTAGAACACATTCCTGTGAGTCAAATTGTAAGGTTTCACTGTCAGAGAACCAGTTTTATAACTGGTTCTAGAACAGGTTCTAAAGCAACCTGTTCTAGTCTGGAGGTAAAGAACCTATTGCAAATAGGACAAATTCCACATAAAAAAAAATCGGTTGTAGAGCAGAAATAAGAACCAGTTA